>JAMQGT020011808.1:265000-317500 GCA_024447675.2 Pterophyllum scalare
TTTGAAGCAATGAATGAAGGACTTTATTTGTGCCACTAGACACAAAGAAAGAGTTGGTTTAATAGAAAAATCTACACTTTTAATGAACCTGTCAATGTTTTATTAAATGCTACAATGGCCACACAAAAATTGAATATTCATATCACATCCTGGATATTTTTCTCCATTCATAAACAAGGTTTTATTGAATTCTTGTCTCACACTTAGAGCTCTTAGAGCGACATTTAAATAAAATCTCAAGTTGATTAGCATGTTGGAACATCCTATGATTTACTCCAAAGCAGTAATGGAAAAATAACAACATTCTGACATAAAGTCAACTATGGCTACACTCCAGAGATGTGTCATGTGGTTTTCAGAGAACAAGACATGTCCCGAGGCATCTTGCCTGAAACTCACCCTGCTAAAAGTCTGTTAGGGTCCCCTTTATTACAGGAGACAGAGACAATTCTGTGAAAAAAATCCTGGTGTAATTATGCAGGCTGACTGCTAAACCCTAGCATAGATAATACATGGAAACAGATGATTTTGCTATATCATTTATGCATAGTTGGTCACACACCAAACCTAACCCTAGCTTACAGTAAGTTCCACAAACTCAAATTGATTTAAACAGGCACACTGATCCAGATGGTTGATGCCACAAGAATCCCTGAATGCCCAGAGATTATAAGACAAAAGGAAGTGAAGCATTCACATGAGTGCACAAAATTACACATACTGAAACCTTCAGTGAATACCAAATAGAAAAAAGCAGAGCAGCTATTTGCCTACTCAAAGAAAGGTTAGTTCTGCTAGGAAAGCTGAACTGTGCAAAATCAGATTTTCCAGAAAAACTTTATTGCCAAAGTGTCATTCAGTAATTACTTGGTTAACATTATTTACTAGTAAGGATGCAATTATGTATTGGGAAAATTTCCAGGGTCCAGATTTAGTGCATCAGGCTATACACATTTGATCAAAGCCACTTCCAGAACACACTTCTAACATGATTACCAACTTCATGATAATTCAATGTAGTATCACAACTAAGAGCTTTCTTATTAATTTACATAGTGATTAATGACATCAAGATGAATATAAAGTAGACATAAACAGATACTGACTCACACCCATATGTGATGACTGATTGCACATCATCAAAGAGCCCCTGAATCCTGAAATTGCTGCCCTTCTGTCTCAGCTGAAGTGTTATAAAGCATCAGCGCTTGACAATTCTGCAGCGTGGAACAAAAACACTCTCTTCAACACTTTGATATGAACAAGGCTGTGAAATACAACTGCCATAAAACTTTATTTTGATGGCAATGCAATGTCTTTGAAAATATAAAAATTCCCTTTCACTGTATCTTTGCGCACACACAATCTTGTGGCGTGTAAACTCTGATGCAGTGCCATCTGCAAAATATACATCAGAGGGTGGGTGGGTGGGGATTCACTGGCTTTAGTTGCATAATGCTTGAGTAGTAACTGCATGTAACAGGGGCTTTTTGACAGGAGCAAAGTTAAATCATTAGTATAATAATCAGGGAAAGGTATTAAAGTGTGTATTTGTGAGTGCCTCACCATGGGCGTCACGATAGTAGGCATGAGTGACACTGCGGAACCGCTCCTGCCCAGCTGTATCCCAGATCTGCAGATAATTAGAGAGAAAGGTAATCATTGAATAGAAGAATAAGTTTCCATCTTTTTAATAAACCTTATGTTTGCTCAGTGAGCTGGAAGGTGCTCATTGTGAAACCACCTATTCAATTCACTCTGTGAATTTGGATGAGCATGGAATATAGTAATTAGATCTGTGTGACTTTTTAACTAACACAGCACTGAAAACGAGCTCTAACTCTCAACAACACCAACAGCTGGCATATCAAAATGGTTATGGCTACTGTGCCAATTGTTTCCTGTGTACTCATCCACCAGACAGAAAGAAACAGTGGCAATAATTAGGGTTGTGTTACTCTGTAGTTGAAATATGTAGGTACTACATTAATTCTCTTATTCTTCTTATTCACCAGCTAGTCAATTTAATCAGTGTGCTGCCTGTTCCCGGTGAGGTCATGTTCAGCGACTTTATCAAAAATTGTTGCTGAAAACAAGATTTGAAACAATGTTGGTATGAAGTGTGATACCAAATCAGCCACATGCCAAGCACAATTTTTTGTACATCATTTGATCGATTATCATTAATATAAAAATATTACCTAATCTGCAGCTTGAAGATCAAACCATAGATTGGATATATACAGTAGAAAGATGTTTTACACATTTATGTTTATAGTCTGCATCATAATATTGAATAGAACCTGTGGCTGATATTAAATTGTCAAATTTCAGACAAATTGGCTCATTAAGTCTTTCCCCCATGGGCACTGTCTCTCCCCAGAGTTTGGCTTCAATGGTAGTAATATTTTCTACTTTTATAGCAGACCTGTAATAATGACCATATCACTTGGTTTATTATAAATAAATAAATACATTCATACAACATGGCCTTTAGTACTTTTGTCTATAATCTGCACCTTTGTGGGGACAGGTACTGTATATGATGTTTTTGGAGTTCTTACCTGGAGCTTCACTTTGACTCCATCAATGTTCAGGACTTTGTTCTGGAAATGAAAGCCAGAAATGATGCAAGTAAGCAGTGATGTAAGTGACAGTACCTAAATTTAGGCATGTTTCCCAAATAGCAACAACTTTTTCTACATATGGCAGAAACACCCTGAAGTGTGTATGTGTGTCAGACAACTGGCTTAACAATCTCTTCCCCTCATCCTCTAGTCTCTCCCTTCCACACTCTCCTCGCCACTCTCTATCAATATTGCATGTCTGCACCTTACTTTGGCCCCTTTTTGAAGATGCCTTGCCTTTTTCCTCCAGAGGATTAACCCCCTTTGCTCTCCTTGCCTGCCCCCGTTTCTTTATCTTAGGGAGACATTCCTCTGATCTGATTCAATCTGCTCCAACACTCAGCACATTTAAGCTCAGCCAAACGGACATGCCAGGTTTGAAGTTGACAATGTCTTGACAGCAGGGTGCACATAGGTTTCACACCCTTCCATCAGGTTTTAAATTTGTCTAAATGATAAAAGGATTGTGGACATATTAAAAAAGTGTGAAGAGCTGCTCTTATTTTTATAGGAATAGTGGTTTTCAATCCTATAATCAATACCAATCACTGTAGTCCATTTGCATACCTAACCTATGAGAGAAAGTTACACAAACATAAATCAGTTTTGCTGTATGCCTTTTACCATGATCATTTCTCATGTGCTGTCAGATAAAGCATTACAGCTTATGGTGCCATGAAAAGTATTTTCCAACTTCCTGATTTTTTAGCGTTTTGCATATTTGTCACACTGACATGTTTCAGATCATCAAACACATTTTAATATTAGACAAGGAGAACCACAAGAGACAAATGATAAGCAATGATGCCAGTCTCTTCTAATGTAAACACCACATTACATTTGTGTGTGTGTGTGTGTGTGTGTGTGTGTTTGTGCAAATATAACAGATATACTAAAACACCACAGTTATTGTGTTCACACAGGCAAATATTAGCTAAGTACTCTTAAGCTGGGGGCTTAAGTTTAATCAAATGCATCAAAGGAGGACAATTTTCCATTTTAACATCAAGATTTATCGCTCGAGTTAATGTGCCTTACTTATGCTTGAATGATTTATAGGTCAGTGTTAAGCGGCTTAACAAATAGAGAAAAAATTCTGAAACTGAGAGAAAAAAGCAGCCACTGTCCAAAGAAAAACTTTAAAAGATCTTTTGAAAGCCTGGAGAACTACAGCATTACTCAAGACTGCTTTTAAAAATGACAACAAAACCCAGCTCAAAGTCTGGAAACAAATTATAAAGACATGAGGGGTGGCTCAAGACTTTTGCACAACACTGTATTTCCTCACACTGAATTCCTGTAAGTTAATGTCTGCGAGAGGAGATCAAGATGTTCCTCGTTGTTCTACTGTGGCAATGTGCATTACATCACCCGGTGCTGTGGCAATGTTCAAAAGCCTCCTCCAACCATCGTCCCCGCTGGTATATTCTGAGAGTTGCGGATGACCTTCTAATTCCCTGATCCCTGAGGAGAAACCGAAGATACTCAAGCCCTGACAAGATGCTGCTAATCCTCCAGCAGGGCACTTAGAAATAGATATGGTCTTTGTTAACATCTTCAGCTGATCTACCTCCCTGAGAGTCACAAAGGAGGATTGCCATAAATATTCATAGGGAACTCAAGCTTGAAGCTACTTTGTAAGTGTTTTCTGATAGGAATCAGAGTCTCAAAGGACTGCTTCCTTGTTGTTGTGTCTAAAAACTACCCATAATGTGCTTGGAGGGTTCATGAATATTTAGTGACCCAGAAAAAATAAAATAAAAACACTGGGGCTGAGCATTTTGGGTGGTTACTCTTGAGGCTTGATTGCACTGATAATTATGTTGGATTTGTTAATAGGAAATCAGGCTGAACAGAATGTAATAACTCAGACTTAATGATCACAGAAAGTGTGGACTGATCTGGATAAAATATACAGTATTTGAGCAGCTTGTATAAAAGAGTCAACTTTTGCAGGACAGGAAATTTAAATATTGTAGATTAAAAAGTGTCAATCACACTCTAAAAGACACCATTTACACTTTACTTTAGACTTTCTCAAGCTACAACTTCCAGGCTGACCCAGCTCTGCTCTGTGCAATTACAATTGGCTCACAAGAGGCTTGAGAAGTTGAGAAGCCTGCACTACTTTCAGGTCAATATCAAACTCTGAGCGACAGCAAACACCCTCTAAGCGGAGGATGTCTTCAATTATAAACTGCTTTACGAGTCAAATGCTGGATGTAATCTTTTCCCTAATGGTACATGAGTGAGAACACATCAGTACAGAATGACTAACTGGACTTCACAGGGATCATAAATTACAAATGTATGATGAGCTTTCAGGGGGCCTGTGAAGTGTGAGCCAATAAAACATTGATGGCTGTAGCATGAGACAACTAACACAAGCACAGTGTCACAATGTCCTTCCAACCCCATAAGAAAATGAGTACTATTATTTTCCAAGGCTTAAAGATTTGGTTCCGGTGACACCGCTGGGTGAGTTTCAGACACCCAAGTCATGATTTTTGATTGGAAAACTGTTGAGTGTTTGTGAGGTAACCTTCACAATCATGTAAAACCCAGATTTTATGTGTTGCAGCAGCCATTAATGATCATCAATTTTAAGTACACCTATGGGATGTTTTAAAAAAAATTGTACATGACCTCTTCTTGGGATATTGCGTTCACAAGATGTTCAGTAAACTTGACCTCTGACCTCAAGCTCACTCATGTTTGAACTTTTTAGTAGATGCATCTGTGGTAACAATTTGAAAATCCTATCAGCCCTTCAGGCTGGCAGCAGGTGGCGGGCGGTGTAGACAACCAACTTTGTGAACACGATAACTTGAGAACGAAGCAGAGTAGGATTTTCAAATTGATACCACAGATGCATCCGCTAAAAATCTCAGAGGAGTTTAAAAATCAGTGACCTTGAGGTCAGAGGTCAAGTTTGCTGAACATCTTGTGAATGCAATATTCCAAGAAGAGGTAATGTACAATTTTTAAACCATGCCACAGGTGTATTTACTCAAGAAGGATATCATATAGGCTTCTCATACTGAAAGCTTAGCTGCATCTCTAACACTATGGAATTTGGCAACCTTTACAGAATTCATGCTTTTTTTTTTTTGCAGGTTTCTCAATGGCTCATTATAATTTGTAGCTATACCGGTGCCACTGTTTCAGTCTTGCGGGGTAATAATAAAAAAGATTATGCATGAGAAAAACGGTACAAGCCAGTATCTAAAAACTTGTAAATCAAAGGACAATGCAATGGTTTGCAAATAATTTTAAGCCTTCATATTCAAATAAAAACAGCACAAAGGCAGCATATAAATAATCATGATCAGCAAGAATTAGAGGCCATTGACACAATTCCGAAGTTGGGACAAGTTCAACAAAAGACTAGAAGTCAAATTCCTATCATCAGAGTCAAAAGCAGATATTTTTCTGTTCTTAAAAGTGGTGTATATGGCCCCCTGCATTCAAAACAAATATCAGAAATAAAATCCCTGAGGTAATAAGATAAAGAACTGCCGACAGGCATATAGTACAGAACGGCAGAACTCTATAGTCAAATCTGGTCCAAGCTGTCAGGTTTTTCTAAGTTCTGCTGACAGAGAAATATTGTATGTTCTTACACATACTGCGCAAAAACAGTCAGTCCCATTACACTCTCTGGGGCCTGCTACAGAAAACAGAAGAAAAAAAAAAGCTTCTTTTGGCTGCTCCCTCATTCACAAGGGGTCACCACAGTCGGTCACTCTGCATGCTTTTTTATGCCGGATGCCCCTCCAGATGCAGCCCCAAAGGGATTTGTGTCTGCTCCAAAAAAGAAAAAAGAAAAAAAATGTTTGGTCATGATTATGAGGAGTTCTCTCTTTGTGGACATAATGCAAAACTTAATGTCCTCTCTGTATCTTTTTCAGTTCACATCTTAAGTTAGATCTATGTTGTGGAAACTACAAAGAAAGTACAAAGGAAGTCACCGCTTTAGCCAAGTATACACTGTATTGTATTTATAACAGGTGTACCTCAACATCAAGTTCAAATTCAAATTTGATTTCAGGAAACTTTATCAGCCAAAAGACAATGCTTTTTAAGAATCATAAATATGTAATTGTAAATACAGTCACCATAGCCACTTGATTACGTGCACCTGTTCGGCTCCTTGTTAACACAAATACTGTATCTAATCAGCAAATCACATGGCAGCAACTCAATGCATTTAGACCTTTAGACAGACATTAAGTCAAGAAAACTTGCTAAAGTTCAAACTGAACATCAGAATGTGGAAAAAAGGTGATTTAAGTGACTCTGAATGTGGATGGTTTCTTGAACATGACAATGCGTTTACTGTACTCAGATGGCATTATATCATCAGATCAATCCCTTTTATTAAGATTAGGTTTAAAATTTTTCTTTTTGATCATGCTTATAGTTAGGGCTGGATCACGTGACCCTGAAACACCCTTTAGGCCTAGGATGCTGGGGGGGGGGGTGTCTCATGATGCACTGCGTATTTCTTTTTCATTCACCACTTGTCACTATGTGTTTTCACACCACTCTGTATTTAAGCATTAGTTACCAGTCCTGTCTCTCTCCCTGCAGCCCCAACCGAGCGCAGCAGGTGACTGCCCCTCCCTGAAAATGGTTCTGCTGGAGGACGGGCCTATTAAAAGGGATTTTTTCCTTCCTACTGTCGCCAAGTGCTTGCTCACAAGGGGTCACCTGATTGTTGGGATTTTTCTCTGTATTATTGTTTAGCTTACAATATCAAGGACCTTGAGGTATCTGTTGTGATTTGGTGCTATATAAATAAAATTGAATTGAACTGAATTCAATACATGAGCCATTTTGGGATGTGGTGGAAAAGGAGATTATCATGGATGTGCACCTGACAAATGTGTAGCAACTGTTTGATGCTATTATGTCAATATAGACATTTCTGAGGAATTTTTCCAGAGTCTTGTTGAATCTATGCCATGAAGAATTACGGCAGCTTTGAAGGCAAAATGAGGACTGAGCTGGTAGTAGCAAATGTACCTAGTAAAGTGGCTAGTGAGTGCATAGAGCTTACAGCTTGCATATCTGACATTTACTACATGACAATTTGTAGCTTCTTAGTACCTCAGTGCAATTATGAATTTACTGTTGTTTCCTTCAGATGTTACATGTAAAGTGTAAGCAGACACAGTAAGAGCGCTGTTATTTAAGGCTGATTACAGACATTTCATTTTCTATGGGAATAAATGATCATTTATAGACATCCAGTTATTGAAGCATAACTAAACACATAGATCCTCTCCTCTCCACATTCTGAGTACGATTTGGTCAGCATTTTCAAGCCACAAGATACAATTCAAAAATATTGCACTGCTTATTAAGATGCAATGAAAATCCCCCTGAAGACACAGAAAGCCCAATAAATCACATTACACCAGACACACATACAGTGCAACCTATTGAAACTATGGGATTCGTTCATTGATAGGCTAAACTTGCTGACCCTGCACAGTTAACAGCGAGGCCATAGTTACTGCAGCAATAATGTTTTAATCTGCAAAAAATGTCTGCAAAGCAGTGAATCAGTAGCATGAAATGACTGAAAATATTCAGGGCTAAGAAATAAATTTTTGTGCACGACTTTGATTGAAAAAGTCCACGTCCAGAAGCACCTCTGACTGTGTATTCAGTGTGATAGCTAGAACCTTTGCTGTTATTGACTTTCCCACTTGGGTGACCTGACAAAGTTCAAGACAGAGACTAATTGAAAGAGCAGAAGGTCTTAAGGGCATTTCAGATGAAAAACTGCAAACTGCAGCAAACTGCTGTATTTGCTACCATTAAATATATATATCTGTGTTTCTTCATTGTGCTGCAGAAGATTACAGCTGGACAAAACAAAAATGCAATACAAAAAGAACAACAAAGAACAAGAAAAAAAAAAGAAGCTTGGGATCTATCTGCCAAAGAATTTATTCCAATTCTGGCAGTACAGCATTGGTTAAAATACACAACATACAGGCATACTCCCAGCAGACCACCTTAAGGCGCTTTTTTCTGGCTAACTTTTTAGATTTATATTCCAAGAACTGTAAGAGCTCAAGATTTGATATCTTGGAGTCTGTTCAAAGAAGGACTTGTCCCATTTAAAAAAAAAAGAAAAAAGATCAGGCCTTGTACTTGATGCATCATTTGTAACTTATAGAAGCATACTCAGGCAAAAAAAAAAAGTCACTGTTTTTTTTTAAAACCCTCAAGAAAAACCCTCTCAAGAATTTGATATCTATAAGGACAACAGAAACAATCCCTCCAGCTCCAGTATGGAGGCATTTTTTTATGCTTTTTAGCATCAAAATACAACAGAAACTAGCTTCCCTTTGCTTTATGTTTCTTAACAATCTCCGTCTCTCATCGCTCATTGAGTGATGCTTCAATATTCCGACAATTCACCCCCCACCTCTTTCATGTCATCATTAAATATTCATGGTGCTCCTCGGGGCTCGCCTCTCTAGATTGGAGTGACATTAGGGCAGCAGGTGGCAAAGCTGCTCGTCATTAATTACAAACACATCCCTGGGCAGGTGTGAACCCTCACCTAATACTTTTAATTTAGTAGGGACTGGGGCTTGTGAAAAACACAGCTAAATAGCTTAGTCTTAAAATAACGGTGACAAGCAAGCAAAAGGTACTGTCAAATGCATTTACAGTGATATGAAAACATTTCTGTACCCCAGGCTGCGAATAATGAGCTGATTTCCAAAATTTCATAAAGCTGTTTTTAAGCAAAACACTCCCCCCCTTTTTTCCTTTTACAGTTTCAAAATGGAAAGAAGGCCAAAAGCAAAAGTTTTGCAGAGCTCAGTAACACCACCTTCGGCAAATATCACAGCACGCAGAGGGCTTTTGTAGCAGCTAGAAGTCTTTCAGTTCCTGTTTTGTTTGGGGGATTTTCTCCTATTCTTCCTATAAAAGCCTTGCAGTTCTGTTAGATTCTTGGGCTCTTTTACATGTACTGCTCTTTTGAAGCACGGCCACAGATTTCCAATGGCGTTTAGGTCCAGGGATTGTGAAGGACATGGCAGAGCCAGAACTTAAACAAACAAAAAAAAAACAAAACAGTTTCCAGAATTTCCTGGTGAATTGTACCTCATACTAGTGGCTGCAACACAAAGAAAGAATGATCAATCCACATCATGCTTAACAGTTGGTGGGGTGTTTCTTTCTTCCTCACTCACTATATCCGAACATATGTTTGCTAATGGTGGCCAAAAAATACCAAACTTAACTTCAGTCCACAGAACAAGCTTCAGGCTCATTTAGATATTAATTTGCAAACTTCTGATGCTGAATTTTGTGGTGAGCTTTTCTACTGATGGCTCTTCCATGAAGGTCTTCTTTGGGTAGGTGTTGCTGCATAGTGCACCAGAGCACCACAGGATTTTTGCCCTTCTATTATTTTCACTCTGCAGTTAGAGAAAGCAAAGCATTACACTAACCTTAACCTTCTTCTCAGTTATCTCAATTCACAGTAACATTTTGCTCTAACACTTGCATGCCACTGAATATATAAATATTCATATATACAGAGTCTCTGTTTTAGTCCTTGTTTTTATGTGTCCAAATCTGCATTTTAGGCCCCAATTTATCTCAATTATTTTTAAAGCAGAAAAAACATTACTGCCACTCGCAGTGCATGACTATGCTTGGCACTTTTATTCCACCTACTCAGAAAAGGCAGGCGGGCAGACAAACTGGCAGGCGGGAGAGTGGATAATGGAGAAATCACTCAGCCATCTTGACACAAACTATCAAACAATAAATAATAATAATAAAAAAATTATAGATGCTGGAAACTACTGACAGATGCAAAGAGAACATTATCAGAAAGGCAATGCAATGTCAGTGACAGCCACACTGACAGGTGATACATCAAAGAGAAGCGGAAGCTTTCAGAAAAGAAGATGCAATCATCAAGTCACAGCCTGATTTTTATGATGGGTCCGTTATTATTCTCTCACATGCCAGACATGCCTCGGTCCCTGCTGTCTCACTTTCATCTTTTCATTGCTTTCTTTCTACAGACTCCTATATTTTATACTAAATGTTGACCATTTAAGAAAAAATATTTTCCCATAAGCAGAAGTTTAGAGGAGGTTTGAGTTTAAACCATGTAGAATTTTTTTTAAATTAGAAAAAAAAAACAAGAAGAAATTTGGCATTACAGGTAAAGATCTGCAATGTAATCAGGAGTTTCACATTTTAACATCCATCCATCCTCTTCTGTTTATCCTATGGTAGCCCCGTGACAGACCAGCAAACTGGCTGTACCCCACCTCTCACCCTGTGGCTGCTGGGATAGGCTCCAGCTTGTCTTGTTTTGGCATGTCTCTCTTGCTTGTCTTCTGCCATAAGAGCACACTAAACTAAAAGCAGGATGTCTGTAGGCATAAGCAAGGTGTAGACTTTTAAAGACCTTTTAAATATCACTTCAAATATCATTTAGGACCCAATTTGCACCGGAAACACACATCAAAAGTTGAATTTAAGAAGCATTTCCACATGTTTTGGACAACAATGATATTTTTATTTTCATTTAAAAAACAATATCCTATCGTCTCAAGGTTATACAAAGGACAGACTTTACTAAGCTATTACGTCCCAACAATGCACAAACTTGTTTACATCGATACAGCCAGCTCATTTTAATAATGACCAATGCAAACTACCAAGTCAACTGAAAAATAACGGGTCACAAATGAGAAGAATTCATGAGGGAGAGCGTAAACAGCATGACAATTGAGACCCCTATGGAATGGCAACAAGGGAACTGTTTACCCTGCCTGGGATAAGGTTACTGGGGTCCCACCCTGGAGCCAGGCCGGGGGAGGGAGCTCGAGGGAGAGCGTCTGGTGGCCCGTGGTGCCCGGCCGGGTGCAGCCTGAAAAGACAACATGGGCCTGCCTTCCTGTACGCCCACCACCCGCAGGAGGTGTTGTAGGGGTCGGGTGCAGTGTGTTGGGCGGAGGCCCTGGTGGACTGATCCCCGGCTATCGAGACTGGCTATTGGGACATGGAATGTCACCTCTCTGGTGGGGAAGGAGCCTGAGCTAGTGTGTGAGGATGAGAGACACTGGATAGATATAGTCGGGCTCACCTCAACACATGGCCTGGGCTCTGGAACCAGTCTCCTGGAGAGGGGCTGAACTCTGTTCCAGTCTGGAGTTGCCCCCAGTGAGAGGCGGTGAGCTGGGGTATTTTTGTATCCCCCTGGCTTGCTTCCATGTACGTTGGAGTTTTCACCACTAGAAAAGAGGGTTGCTTCCCTGCACCTTCGGGCCGGGGAACGGGTCCTGACTGTTGTTTGCGCTTATGGGCCGAATGACAGTTCAGAGTACCCACCCTTTCTGGAGTCACTGGGCAGGGTGCTTGAGGGCGCTCCATCCAGTGACTCCATTGTGCTGCTGGGAGACTTCAACACTCATGTGGGCAATGACAGTGAGAACTGGAGGGGCGTGATTGGGAGGAACAGCCTGCCCGGTCTGAACCCGAATGGTGTTTTGTTATTGGACTTCTGTGCAAACCACAGTTTGTCCATAATGAACACCATGTTCGAACATAAGGATGTCCATAAGTGCATGTGGCACCAGGACACCCTCGGTCACAGGTCGATGATCGATTTTGTAATCGTATCACCAGATCTGCAGCCGTATGTTCTGGACGGGTAAAGAGAGGAGCTGAACTGATCACCACCCGGTGGTGAGTTGGATCAGGTGGCAGGGGAAGAAGCTGGACAGATCCAGCGCACCTAAACATGTCATGAGGGTGCACTGGGAATGCCTGGCAGAAGCCCCAGTCCGCGAGATCTTCAACTCCCACCTCCGGCAGAACTTTGACAGGATTCTGAGGGAGGCTGAGGACATTGAGTCTGAATGGACTATACTCCCACACCTCCATTGTTGATGCTGCTGCTCAGAGCTGTGACTGGAAGGTGGTTGGTGCCTGTCGTGGTGGTAATCCCCAAACCAGATGATGGTCACCGGAGGTGAAGGGAGCCTTCAAGCTGAAGAAGGAGTCTTATCAGGCTTGGTTAGCCTGTGGGACTCCGGAGGCAGCTGACGGGTACCGACAGGCCAAGCGGAACACAACTTGGGCAGTGGCCGAAGCAAAAACTCAGGTGTGGGAGGAGTTCGGTGAGGCCATGGAAAAAGACTTTCGGGTGGCATCGAAGCAATTCTGGCAAACCATCAGGCGACTCAGGAGGGGAACGCAGTGCTCTACTCACATGGTCTATAGTGTGAGTGCAGTATTGCTTGCTGACTTCAACGGAGGCTATTGTCGGGCAGTGGAAAGAATACTTTGAGGACCTCCTTAATCCCACCGACATGCCTTCTGTAGTGGAAGCAGAGTCTGGGGACAAGGGGAATGACTCGCCCATCACTGGGGGGTGAGGTCACTGAGGTGGATAAACAACTCCTTGGTGGCAGGGCCCCTGGGGTGGACGAGATTTGCCCTGAGTTCCTGAAGGCTCTGGATGCTGTAGGGCTGTCTTGGTTGACACACATCATGTGGAGCTCTGGGGCAGTGCCACTGAATTGGCAGACCGGGGTGGTGGTCCCCATCTTCAAGAAGGGAGACCGGAGGGTGTGCCCCAACTTTTGGGGGATCACACTCCTCAGCCTCCCCGGTAAGGTCTATTCCAGGTTGCCAGAAAAGAGGGTCTGTCCATTGGTTGAACCCCGGGTTCAAGAGGAATAATGCGGTTTTCATCCTGGTCATGGAATGCTGGACCAGCTCTTTATCCTCTCGAGGGTGTTTTGAGTGTGCGTGGGAGTTTGCCCAATCAGTCTACGTGTGCTTTGTGGACTTGGAGAAGACATTCGACTGGGTCCCTCGGAGTATCCTGTGGGAGGTCATGCAGGAGTATGGGGTGTCTACCCCGTTGTTGTGGGCCATTCAGTCCTTGTACAACTGAGAGCAAGTGAGAGCTTGGTCCATATAGCTGGCAGTAAGTCTGACTTGTTTCTGGTGGGTGCTGGACTTTGCCAGGGCTGCCCTTTGTCACCAATTCTGTTCATAATTTTTATGGACAGAATTTCTAGGCGTAGCCATGTGGCGGAAGGCTTCTGCCTTGATGGCCTCTGAATCTCATCTCTGCTTTTTGTGTATGATGTGGTCTTGCTGGCTTCATCAGGTTGTGGCCTCCAGTTCACAGTGGAATGGTTTGCAGCCGAGTGTGAAGCGGCTGGTTTGAGAATCAGCACCTCTAAGTCTGAGGCCATGGTCCTCAGTTGGAAAAGGGTGGAGTGCCCTCTCCATCTCAGGGATGAGTTCCTGCCCCAGGTGGAGGAGTTTAAGTATCTCAGGGTCTTGTTCACGAGTGACGGGAGAGGGGAACGGGAGATCAATAGATGGATTGGGGCCATGTCTGCAGTGATGCGGATGCTGCACTGGTCTGTCATGGTGAAGAGGGAGCTGAGCGTAAAAGTGAAGCTTATGATTTACCGGTCGAGCTACGTCCCTACCCTCACCTATGGTCACGAGCTTTGGGTAGTGACCGAAAGAATAAGATTGTGAATACAAGCGGCAGAAATGAGCTTCCTTCAAAGGGTGGCTGGCCTCTCTCTTAGAGATAAGGTGAGGAGTGCGGCCATTCGGGAGGGGCTCAGAATAGAGCCGCTGCTCCTCCACATCGAGAGGAGCCAGTTGAGGTGGCTCGGGCATCTGATTAGGATGCCTCCTGGGCACCTCTTGGGTGAGGTGTTCTGGGCATGTCCTACCGGGAGGAAACCCCGGGGTAGACCCAGGGCATGCTGGAGAGATATATCTCCCGGCCTTGGGGTCCCTCCGGATGAGCTGGTAGGGGTGGCTGGGGAGAGGGAAGTCTGGGTTTCTCTGCTTGGGCTGCTGCCCCCACGACCCAGCTCCAGATAAGCGGGAGAAAATAGATGGATGGATGGATAAATCATGTGAACAGCACGACAACTGAGATCAATAAGTGACAGACGAAGGAGAAACTAAGGGGGAGAGCATGGGACCACTCAGGTGGAGTGTTGGTAAACTGGCTGCTGCAAACCTTAGTAAATGACATTTATATGAGTAACTAAAATAATCTCCTGAAAACTCATATGCAATAAGGCCAGCCACAAAAATAATTGCATCCAAGTCTTTCATTACTCTACTTAAAGTCTTGCCAGTAGTTTAATGCCAAAACAATAGTGAATCTGATGCAATGCTATTCTAAAGCAATTTGTCATTCAACTTGCATCATCCTATTTATGTAGACTAGTGACTGGACTCACTAATTACTTTCCTGTTTATAATCATCTTCATGGATTCCAATGTACTGCAAGCACAGCATTTCCCTGGGATTTTAGGCATGCACCCAAATAGGCAAGTTAGCTAATATAGCTTTAACAGCCTACTACAACTGTTAGCCTTTTTTTCTTCCCCTTTACAAATATAAAAACAGCCTGAAAAAGTTGGTCAAAATCTCAGTGATAAAGTAAAAATGATTCTCACAATGACCCATTTAAAAACACGAAGGATTTATCCAAACTTCTATTATTATTTTTTTAGGGACCTGCAGTCAACCTAGAGTCATGGCACTCAAAGCAGCAAACTCAACCAGCATCTGTCAGACTGATTTTGTTCATTTGATCTACAATGTCATGCCACTGTCAGGAACCTGAACATGTATTTTTGAAATTGACAAATAATAGCAAAAACAAACAGAAAGAAATACTGGAGCAAAATTATTATAAAAAATATGCTGTTACTTCTATTGAGGACCAATTGAGCTACAGTGATGATGTGATGACTAACATCTACTTGTTGCATGAGTCACCATCTCAAAACCATCTAAAGATGATGACTTCATTTTCTTTTGCACAAAACAATTCTTAGTCATTACACAGCCCCTTAAAAATGATGTTGTGTATCATCATTAAGGTCAACAATCAGCTGTTATGATGTTTGTACACTCAAGGCAGAAGTCAAAAGGCAACCTAACTCCCCCCACACACACACACAAAAGAGTAAAATGATTCATATCATACTTCTCCTTATTTAGTCTTTTTCAGAATGCCTTTGCTGAGAATGGTCTGGCTCATGACTCAGTGGTGTAAAGGATGGTGGTCCATGGATGTGTTGCTGGAGCCATGTGAATGTTGTGCATTTTAAAGGCTGTAATTATTTTTAGAAAAGTTCTCAAATAATAATATATATTAGTTTCAATAATGATATTAATGGATCTTATGAATGATAGAATTCACACAACAGTACTCACTGATTGGCCCCTGTCAGCGTTTTTATATCGCTAGCTCTTGTTTAATATTACTAACATACAGTATTTTTAATGGGCAGTACAGGATTGTGGTGGTTAGCACTGTCGCCTCAGAGATAGAAGGTCCTGGGTTTGAATTCATCGCCCATGTTTGCATGGTCCTTCTGTGGCTTTGTCGGTTCTGTATGGGTACTCCAATTTCTTCCCACAGTCCAAAGACATTGCTTTTTAGGTTAATTGGTGATTCTAAATTGGCTGTAAGTTTGAATGTGAGCGTGAATAGTTGTCTGTCTCTGTATGTGTGTCCACTGACAGCTCAAGTCCCACTGTGACCCTGAACTGGATAAGCAGAAGAAAATGGATGGATGTGTAAGAGTGGAGCTAAAATAATCAATCAATCAAGTCTAAGTAGAGATGCTCAGACCTCCTTCTTGGTCACCTCCTACAGTTCATTTGGGATGACACCAAGGCATTTCCAAGCCAGCTGAAAGACAATCTCTCCACTGTGCCCTGTACGTGCCCCGGGGCCTCCATCCTTTAGGCCATACCGGAAACACTTCACCTAGGAAGCATCCAGTAGGCATCTTTGTTGCCTAGCCTGAACCACCTCAATTGGATCCTTTAGATGTGGAGCCCCTCCTGAAGTTATCTGTAAGTAAGAGGGGCAGGGTAAGAACGTACAACGACTGGTAAATCAACAGCATTGCTTTTATACTCAGCTGTCTCTTCACCAAAACAGACCGGCACAGTATTTGTGTTGCTGCTGCAGCAATTAATCCATTATGTTTTTTATGATCTGAATCTGTAATTTCTTAAAATGTAAATTAACTGTAGTTAAAAATACCACACTTAATTTTCAAATGTGGTATAAAGTAGTATGATTTTGAAAGCAAAGTAAAGAAAATGTACTTTCCACTGTAACAATCTACAGAAATCTGACAAGACCCTGTACAGGTCACCAGCCTGTCACAGGGCCAACACAGAGAGACAGACAACCAGTCACCAATTAACCTAACCCCAGTAAATCCACATCTTTGGATTGTGGGAGGAAACCCACGCAAATGCGGGGAGAACATGCAAGCTCCACACACAAAGGCCTGCGCCAAGGTGGAATCGAACCCAGACTTTCTAGTTGACGTAGCAGTGCTAACCACCACACCACCATGCCACCACTCACATTTGATAATATAGGCAATTCAACAATGAACTCATTAGAAACTAATTTTTGCAGTGAACTTTTTGATTAACTGATCAGTTAATATCAGTTGCATGACTTAAGCATGCTAAACATCTTAAGCATGTTTTTCCTTTGCAGGTTTTTTTTTTTAATATAAAAATGAAAGCCTTTTGAGCTGCATTAAAACACCCCACCTGCAATTTATGTGCAAACAGTGATGTAAGAGACTGTCTACATGGCAAAAAACTGCCTGCGTTTATCTCCCCTGGTTCATTAGCACTTGCCACATCTGTTGAGCATTGTTATCCGTGTGCTGTTGTACATTGCGTATGTGTGTGTGTTTGTGTGTCAATGTCTATAACAGCTACTAAAAGCACAAAATAAAGTGTAACTGAAAGGAAATGAAAGAAAAACGACACCAGCATCTCTTGTTATGATTTAACAAAAGCCATCTGGACAGCCATCCCCATTAACAGATTACAGGCGTGCTTTACACAATAATCTGCCTGGAAAGAAAATGTTGCCTGATAATCAAACTAAAATGTTAATTTAAGATTGCTGAAGTGACTGTTAAACACATTACAGCCCATTTTACCTACCAAACTGTTATCAAAACAACGGACCAGTGCAAATACAAACCACAGGAAAGACAAACACATTTGGGTGTGATGACTGGCTCAGCATTATTGGAATAACAGAGGTCAGACAGTAAATCAACTTTTACAGTTCTAGTTTCAGTTAGTATTTGCAAAGGTCATCAAGCATCCCAGTGACTTAATGGCTTTAAACTAAAGGGGAACTGGTTAAAAACATTAGTAACTCTGTAGTAAAGCCACACCAATTGTGTATTTTAGAGCCAGATCTATCACATGAGCTGCAATCACCACTCAAAACAGCGAGTGGGAGCATACACAGGCACGCACCACAGCTCAGGTCAGTTGCAGCAAATGTTCTTCCTCATACGCCTCAGGATGTTCTACAACTCCATTGACAGTCTGACTTTGGGGGACAAATTCATGGTGCACAGCCCTATCAGTGTTGAAAAAAATAATTAACACGCTCGTGGTCGGACTTCTGCTCTGATGCACTGCCTTCAGGCTTGGATACTGTGGGCTCTTTCTACTGTAAATTGCTGTTTGTTCCCTGAGGTGTAGCTAGATGTTTGTTCTTAGCTCAACTTTCAGGAGCATAGTGAAGTCATGTATGATTTTTGCTTTTTGTGGGCACAGTTTTTGATCACAACCTGTACCCCGAGATGGAAATTCAAAAATAAGGTGTAGATAATACTGTTTTGTTAGCAGAAGTACAGTGCTTAAAAAAGTGTATTAGATTTATCAAACTTATTAGATTTATTAGACCACCACCCAGTGTAAGATTTATGCCACACTGCTACCACTGTGTAAGAGACTGTGTGGGCAAATGGTACAATAAATTAATAATACTAATATTACTCATTGTCAAATTGGAAAGAAATTGGGGATTTAATCATGAAAGTCATGTTGTTACAAGATTTAAAAATTCCAGAGAAATATTTTCATACAGGGAAAAGGCAGAAAACACAGACATGGGGTAATGACACCCAGAGGCATACTGTTGCATTATTGCCTATGTGACGCATGCACGCACGCACGCACACACACGCGCACACACACACACACACACACACTATGAAAAAAAAAACATAACAGTAAAGCATATTTTTTATTAAGACACCAAATCACAGTCATTTTCTTGCATTCCTGAAATAGAAAATATGTTTTAGTGGTTGAATGTTATGATTAATTCCTCACTTCTCAGTATTCCAGTGCACTGGATTTGGGTCTAAAAATGTAAATTCAGTTTGTTATTTAACTAACAAACAATATAATCTTTAGATATTTTATTTTTAAACAAGTTTTTGACAGATTTCTTCAGTTTTCTTGTTCTTATGATAGGTGGTCTAATAATTTTGTTAAGCACTGTATGTATCAAATACTACAGCATAAATTGCAGCTTACAAACTAAAAGAAACAAAGAACAAAATAGCACACATGAGAACAGTCGTTCTTGTGTTCAGTTCACAGGATGGAGGGAAAATAGGCAGATGTGCCGACCTGAGTGACTCGGGGCCAAATCATTTTTGCCAGGTGACTAGATCAGAGAAAAATGGGATGCTTCTCAGCCTGAAGCAAATCAGTCCCCTCAATAACAGTGAATACCTACCAAAAGTGGTTTAAGCAGGAAAAAATAAACAAATAAATAACTGGCTTTGACAGGGTATGTGTTGAAAGAAGTCTGATCCATGGCAGCAACTTTAATTATCAGATTTTTAGACAGTCATAAGATTTTGTTTTATTTGTGTATTTAATTCATTCAAGGTTCTATTTTAAAATAAAGATATTTCTGGCATTTCACGGACCAAATGACTAAAGCACAACACATAGAGGACTATGCTAATCCCTGTTAAATCATTACATATCATCCTCATTATGTAACATGTTCATGCCCACTGGTATATTTTGTTGCCTGTGCCAACATGACAACATAATTTACAGCTGATTCAAATCCTCTAGAACACCATTAAGCCTCTCTCCCAGCTCTCTATGCCGTCGTTCCCACTGTCATCTCTCTCTTCTCTCTGGAAAGGCAGGTGGAACACACCCATCTTCACTACCATGAAGATCACTTTAACAGCCAATCTTCAGCACTGCCTTCATAATAAGACTAGACATTGAATTATTCAACATCTTCCCTGTTCACAGATGGAAAAGGATAAATTATAAATCAAATGTTGCTGATGACTAATGCAATAAAATTAACTGTGCAGTTCACATGAGATAAACGAAGGTCAGTGGCTACACACTAAGGTTTTCAGCTCCAAGTTAATTAGAATAAAAGTGAGCACACTTCTTACTCTCTAATAGCAGTTGGATGTTTCTGCAGTTTGCCTGTATCACAGACCCCACACCAATTGCACATACTGTGTACTACCACAAATAACATCTGAAGAAAGTGAAATATGAATCAATGGGGCTCCCTGGTAAGTGTGAATCTTGCTCGCTGCACTTAAAAATGGAAACTTGATATTTACATACTTCAGCTTCATAAGTAAGATATGAAACACCCGAACCCCCCCCCCTAAAAAACACAAACACACACACACACACACACACACACGAGTCTGAGGTTCATCAGTATACATGTGAAAATGCCAAGTGACTTCAACCAGGCAAGCAGAAATGATAACTGAGGAGGATATTAGAGATAAGAATACAGATAGGAATAATGACTAGTATACTAGTAAGAGGCAGGTGGCTCCATAGTGTAGTGGTTTACATATTCGCCTAACAAGTGAAAGATCCCTGGGCATCCGGCATAAAAATCTGCCAAATCAAACATGCGGAGCTACCTTTGGCAATCCCTTATCAATATGGAAAAGGCCAAAAATTTTGAGATCTATAACTCAAAATTTTCACTCATTTTCTCAAAATTTTGACTTATTAACGCAAAATTTGAATTATGGATGGCGACATTTTTTTAAAAAAATTTTTAATGGTGGAAACAAGCTTCCATAAATTATGCAACACGTGTTATTTAAAAAAAAAAATCACGACCTATTTAATTCAATTTTATTCTTTTTTTCCCCAGTTCAGATAGAGGTTGCTTTTCTATGACTCACCAACAACACAGCTTACTCTCTCTCTCTCTCTTACACACACACACACACACACTTCGAAGGTTGTAAGGCTGTACAGTAATATACTACAACAAATCAACATTAATGTGTTTACCAGGATGAGGCTGAATGTTTGTGCTACCTATTATTCAGTGATAAACATGGACCCATCCATTGTAGCTGAAGCCCACAAATGTACCTTCCCCAGTGTTGCACTGCACTGATAAAAGGTCTTACGTACAATAGACTACAAACAGGAAGAGATGAATTAGTATTCCAGATGTGATTCATGTCTTGTAAATGTGTCAGAGACATTTTATAGACCACTCCTAGACAGAGTGCTACTAAAACACTGGAGAACTGAGGCTGTGTTGTGATATTTCGTCTGTTCTGGGCTGCAGTGTGTGGTCAGTTGTAACTGACTTAATCCTGAGAATTAAAGATATTTATTAGGGCTGTGCCATATCATAAAGTCCATGATATTACTGGTATACTTGATATAAAAAGGTATCATTTTGTGATGTCAATAATATAGCAATGCATTTACATTCCCTGGTGTGCACAACAACACAAACCCAAATATGCCTGTGTCTGTGCCTGTGAGCTGTGTGTCAGCCTCCAATGGCAATTTAATACCTAAAAAGGAAGTTATTTCAATAATCTCCAACAAAGCATAATGCTTTGCAAAAATATGCAGGAAAATTTTTCACCACTCAATGGAAAAAACAAACAAACAAACCAAACCAAACCACCAACCAAACAAAAACAATAGTGAGTACGACCTACTGCTGGCACCTTGGTAGATTCACACTTCAACTTAGGTAATCTGTCATCATTGACTGCAGCTCATTGGAAAAGTAGTGTGGAAAATGCCCTTCATTTTGTTTGCACTAATAAATGATGCTGCCTGCAAGGTGCAATCCCCAATAAATGTTACTCAGTATTTTTTTTTTCTAAATTATCATAACTGTAATTATTGCAAGTTTCCTTGAAATGTTGTGATATCATCATCCATACCCAATAGTTATACATATTTAGAGTTAGAATTGTCTGTGACTAGCTCACTGGGCAACTTGACACTACATGCCAGTATGAGACGAGTCCCTGCACATTTTGGCCAAACATGATGCCGGAGCAGGGAAAGAACTGTCACTTAGGTGAAGGGTGGTAATGCATATTAATCGGTAAGGATATTCCATACATTCTCTCTCTCTCTCTCTCTCTCTCACACTCTCACACACACACACACACTACTGTATGTGTGTATGAATGTATGTGTGCAGAACACCATGAAAAGAAAATGAAAGAATAGCAGTTGTTCCTCTTGAACGTCAATTTTAAGCCCATTGAGTTGAGAACTTTACGTAAGACTTAAGTTAACATATAGCTTTGAATGTTGAAATAATTTTTCAACTGCGCTCTGACTTCTTCCATGTTACATGAGTGTTGGAAAGTGTAGAGGATTGTGGGAGTGGGGCTGTTTGGAGAATGTGAGGGATGAGAGACTGAAACACCATGGGTTATGTAATACAACATTAAACTATATCCATATAAATGTCAATGTCCTTTATCTTATTTGAAAATATATCAGGACATGTTGAAAAATGAAAATAGTGCCCAGCCTTAGTGCAGAGAGGCAAAATCTGTGGTTACATAAGAGATCTGTCACTTTGAGTGCAGCAGACATAACTGACAGCTGAGAGTAGCTCCCTTGTCTCTTAGTAGAGGTGAGAAGTGATGCTCTTTTCCCAACCACTCTGTCAAATGAGGGACTGAAGTATTAATTCTCTCTGTTGTCCTAAGATGAAGTATACTGTGAAGAGAAAAGGGCAGGAAAGGATGTATTTCAAGAACAGATACAAAAGGAAGGTTTGTTGGATTAATGGCTTCTCCTTGAGCATTTTCTGTGTCTTCTTCTCTCTGGAATCATTTCCCTCTCAGTTTTCCTTTGTTTCTGCATTAATTAGATAACTTTTTTTTTTTAAAATCTAAAAAGGTATAAATACATTTTCTTAACTTTTGTTTTGTTTTGTTTCTCTCATCTTTCCACGTATCCCCCAGCTGGTTGCAACAGATGGCTACCCCTCCTTGAGCCTGGTTCTGGCAGAGGCCTCTTCCTGTTAAAAGGGAGTTCTTCCTTCCCACACTTGCCAAGTGCTTAGTCATAGTAGATCATCAGATTGCTGGGCTTCTCTCTCTAATATTGTAGGGATTTTACCTTGCAATATAAAGCTCCTTGAGGCAAATGTCGTTGTAAATTGGCACTGTATAAATAAAACGGAATTGAAATGAGATAAATTCCCGCTTGCTATCTGGAACTGTGAGATTGAGTTAAAAGTGAAAAAAAAAAAGTATGCCTTCAGGCTCCAGCATTTAAAAAGATCAACAAAACATTATTTTTAGCAAGAATATGCATGAAATACCTAACAGGATGCCAGGGATGGAAGTGACAGAAAAATGAAGCACACTTAATGTATGATGGATGTGAACAATTACAGCTGATATTGGTCCCTCAGTGCATGAAAATCTGATTGCAATAGACAGAGATGTACAGGCTGGTATGCCAAATATTTTGCAAATTTAGTGATTGATTGATGGACTTGATAGCAACACAGGTAGTTCATGCTCACTTCTGTTATTGTTGTGCATGGCAGGTGCTGTCCAGGGCACTTTGGTGTGGTGCATCTCCTAATATGGGCAATTAGGTGCACAAGTCTGGCCCGGCCATGCTCTAGTCACAAATGTGCGAAGAGGTGTAGCTCTGCATGCTTTTCAATGATATATCAATGTCCTTTGTTTTGAATTTGTGTATTCACATTCCACATTGTGATTTTTTTCCCTTAGTTGCATCACTTCTTGTTCAATAGCAAAGCACACCTTAGTGCAAGTAGAAATGTTATGGGGCTGTGTTGAAAGCTCCACTAAACATAAATGCACTTTTATACATCATACACACAAAGCCTTGCTTTTTAACAAAAAAAACAAAAAAAAAACAAAGTTACTTTTGCCTGTTCCCTTATTCACAAGGGGTTGCCAGATTTTAATGCTGGATGCAGAACCCACACAACCCAAAAAAGGGAATGTGTGTCTCTTCCCGTGATCAATCATATTGGAGGTAAAGAGGTTTTCTTTTGATTTTTTTTTTTTTTTTTTTAGCCTGACAACATTTACACTCCCCTACTGCTTAGCAACTGTATTAGTTGGTGACCACAGTAACTGCATCTCACTTTGTAAATGTACAGTATTTTCTGGCTCTCTTGGATGTCATTTAGCTTAAATAACAACCTTAACATGATCACTTGTCGTGCTTTTATGCAAATTTGTCTTTTGTTATAGTAAAAATGAAAAACTTATTTCTCTGAGAACTTCACATTCACATTTCCAATAAGCCTTTACATATGTGAGACAGTGATGTGGAAGTGGGGACTCGTTTGAAAGATAGAATTACACATTTCTGGAACCAGTGATTAAAATCGGTGGCATAGACATCTTTGTGTGATTCATTAGGCAGCTATATTGTTGAGTTCACTCCATATTAACTTGGTATGGTAGACATCATATAATCGCCATAAATGTGGCAGAGTTATGTTATTCTGCAAGAATATTTAGAGTGAAACACAAGTGCGGAGATGCAGCCATTTGTATATTCAGACTCACTGTATCTTAAGCCAAACAGTGTATGAGTGCAACTCTAATCCTGAGAACATGTTGAGGTTTAAATGAGATGAGAATGCAATAAACAAGAAGGGAAAGAAAACATTGCATCTTGCTGGAGCTTTGAAGTGAGAACCGGATCAAATCCCCATACGAAGCAAATTGCCTTTCTTTCCCACCAACTAAAGGGGATCAAAACGGTCTGTTCTAAAAATAGGGATCACTCCCCGTCTTTCTTCCTTTTCTGTGTATTCTCCATGGGAAGACAAACACCACGGACCTTCAAGTTTTTTTCCACTACTTAACAAAGCCCTGGTCTTTTAATGTCTCAAAAATAAACAAACAATTACAAAAGAAAAAAAAAGAAACCTCACTATTGTCACTGTTTAAAACAATACATAAAGTTAAAATAAGGGGAACTTCACATGCATGTCCTAGGAGCTCTATTTCAAGATCTGAACCATTTAACAAGAACCCATGCAGAAGACAAAGGAAGCTTTGAGGAAAGATAATTATTCATGTCATACAACTCCATGACACACTGTGATTAAATAAGTCAATAGGGCAAAAGAGCCAAGTAAGCACTAAACTTTATGAGTCCGTTTTTTTTTCTTTTTCTTCCATTAGCAGAGATGGTTGATGAAGGCCTTTGCTTAGATAGGCCTAAATGTGCATCAGCACTACAGACAGTGTTATAAGAGACATTGCATAAGTAAATAATTCAACTGCTCACCCACCCACAAACTCATCCAACCCACACAGAACTATACAGTGGTTTGATATTTAGTTCACCACACACAGACACACACACACACACACATTACTAGACTGCTATATGTAATGTTTATGTAATGTTATCATAACCCTGCTCCCAAAAAGGTTGTGAAGTTGAGCAACCTGTCAGCAAAAACAGAGTGAAATTATATGCAAATCATGTAACCCCCTTTTTTAAATTAAAATGGTACAAAGACATGTTAAATGTATAGATTTTATTATTTTGATTTTCCTGGTCTTGTTTGAAATACAATTTCAGCTGCCTGCTTTGTTGTTCATTTCATTTTCAGTGAGTCACAGCTCTGGGACCTGTTCTACGACCCAAGTTTAGCAAAGCCAGGATATACTTGTGCTTAACTGGATTTACTTACCCTGACATCAGCAGCCAGCCTATGCAGTCACATAAAAGTGGTTATGATTGGGATAAGTTAACCCAGGCTTTCCCAATTCCACCTGTGAGCGAGGTCACATGAAGGGGGCGGTGCTGGCTGCATCTGACCAATCACAAACGTGGACTGGCAGCAAACAGGCTGATTTTACAAAGAAAGATAAAACTATAATTTTAGAGAAATATGAAGTGGTTATACACATATACAGACTGAAAGCAACACAGCTGCTGGAGACAAATCAGCAATGTGTGTAATCGGAAATTTTCTTACAGGATTATAGTATCAAAACCGATGTGTGAATGTGTGTGCACTTTAGCGCTTTGGTCACTGAGTGTGGAAAAGACCTATTTATTACATTAATGAAATGTAGGATAAGTGTTTCACAGTTGCTTGCAGTCAAAAGGAAAAAAAAAAGCAGGAATAAGAATCTACATTTCTTCCTCATGTTGTTCAGGGAAAAACTAAGACTTTAGATGCTGTAAAAACAGAAAAAACAAAACAAAAAACACAACCAAACAAAAAAACTTTAGACCCTTGTATCAAAGTCCGAGGGATCTTCCAGGATCGGTGATGTTATTTTCTGAAGAACTGATTGATCAGTAGGTGGTAATTTCATACCTGTTGATCTATTGTCTCAAACACAAACCTGCTCCAGCTCACTCTGGTAAGAATCTGCTTTTTTAATACTGGAAACCCAGGGTTGAACATCAAATTACTTTGCTAAGCTCAAATTCTGCTTCATAGTACTGTACAAGCTTCTGCACTGCAAACATGCCTGTTTAGCAGTCAGTCAGTATCATGGGGTGGCTGAAGCCTATCCCAGCTGCCATAGGGCAAAAGGTGGGGTACACCCTGGACAGGTCACCAGTCTAATACAGGGCTAACACAGAGACACAGAACACCATTCACACTCATTCACACCTATGGCTAATTTAGAATCATTAACCTAATGTGCATGTCTTTGGACTGCAGGAGGAGCTCATGCAGTCACAGACAGAACATGGAAACTCCGCACTGAAGATATCCAGATGGCCAGGGATTCGAGCCCAGGACGCTTTTTGCTGTGAGGCAACTGTGCTAACCACTGTACACTGTGCCACTTAAGATTAAGTACACACATTAAAAAAACAAAACAAAAAACAAACATCCCACTCAAAACCAAAACAGATGCAAGAAATAAATAAAAGGATTGATCAGATGTCATCTGAGCCAAATAAATACAGCATGGGATACAAGAAATTGTGACACTTCAGCAGGCAAAAGCGTAACTATGCACATTTTACATCTCACAGTATGTTTACAAGCCTTGTGGGGTACATTCAGTTTTTTCCACATGTGCAGCAGTCTTGTTACTTCTGACAAAAACCTGATCCAATTCAAGAGAGGTATTTAAAGTCAAAGTAAGGGCATTTAACAGTTTAACAGATGTCTGTAGTGACTGAGCAAAATGAACTGGTGCACACCCAAATGTCCAACTGTACCATCAGCAGCCAAATGTATGGGTAACACACAGTTGTGGTCAGAAGTTTACATCCACTCAAAAATTAATGCCCATGGTGATCGCATGTAAACTTCTGGTCACAACTGTATCTGCCTGTCATCTACAAAGAAAAGGAATGTGTGGAGTAAAAAGATATCTCTGGTTCTGCTGCACTGATTCTACTTTTCTTTTGAACTATGTGCATTGAAACAAACAATGTGTTTTATTCCTTAACGATTAAGCGCAGCTCATTTTGCCACCAAGTCTCACTGCCGTCTAAGTGGGCACCTGTTTCTGTCACATGCACAGACACACGAATTCGATCAAAAGAAAAAGTGGACAAGTTTCTTTCTGGCTGCTCATGTGGGACCATGAAACTGGCACATGATAGGCACTGCGATTACCCAGGGCGACTAAAAAACTAAAGCATGTCGAACTAATTTAGGAAATCAATATCTTATCCCGTGAGACATCTGACACAGGAGATACTCATAGTTCTGGGACATGTAATGTGACTGAACAGTTGTGGGGAAAAAAAATATCCCTAAGAATATGGGCCCCATTTAGAAACAAATACAACCTGAAAGTGTGTATGAAAAAGCGTGCATGCAGGGAATTTGCCTGTTTGTTTTTCCTTTGGCTCCCTTGATTTAAACTCACCCTAAAATCGATGCCCACAGTGGAGATGAAGCTGCCAGCCAGGAAAGCTCCATCTTTGAATCGGACCAGCAGACAGGTTTTCCCCACACCGGAGTCTCCGACCAGCATCACCTGCACAGTAAGTTAAGAGACCAAAACACAGGCAGGAGTGAGAGAGGGATGTGAGGGATACACTTTCATACTGGCCGATCATAAAAGAAAAAAAAAATTAAATGCCAGAAATAACTGAAATAATTAGCATGAACAGGAGGGAGCTGTTGCTCATTTGTTTAATTAACTATCAGCGTCTGATTGTTTGTCATCGGAGAATCTGAATCATTTGGCTAAATCAGTCCTGGTATTTTGGTGCTTGGCCAGGGAAGAAGGTGTATGTGGATGAATGAGTGACTCCTTGCTGATGTCCTTAGATCCTTTCCGTGAGTACTTTGTTGCAGAACAGAGAGCTGTGCATTTCCATTTTTATTCTGAGCTGTGATTAGGTTAAAGGTATTATGTGATTACTATTATCAGGTTAGCTGAGGTGCTTTGGGACCTGAGGTATGGAAATTAAAAGTTCCTCCTGGGGCCGGAGAGGAAGTGAAGAGGACATGAAGAAAAAAAAAACAGGAAGGAGAATAGAGAAATGTACTACAACAGGGTCACTGAGCAAATGCACAAATTTGCAAGGCATCTGAGGATTTCATACTCCTTTTTATCTCTGAAAATCTTCTGTTTCTTTTATGACCTCTCCCTCAGAAGACTCAGCATAATTCAAATGTTTGCAGGAGTGTGCAAGAGAATGTACTCGGATTCTCTCCCTTATATATATCACCAGAAGGAACCATAGGAACATGGCACAATACCCTACAAATGACATGACACTCTACATTATCAGATAGAGGCACAGTGTAATCTCTCAAAAGCCTCCTGCTAAATAGGTAACCTTGAAGCTACAGGTTGGGTTATTATCCAGTGTGGCATTATCAAAAGAAAAGCACTAGAGAGAATTTAGAAAGCACTTGTCAGAGCAGTAGGAGATCAGTGTGGCAGTGTATCAGCTCTGATACTACTGAAGAAAGGCTGGCCAGTATATACATCTCCATTAGTAGAAAGCTGAGCTCAGACCGAAACAGGAGAATCCAACCTTTTCTCTGCATTTTGAAAATGTGGAAGTAAAAGCCCTTGAGCCCACCAAAATTCAGCCAAGTGGCGTCAATGGAACAAACTCAAAAGAAAAAAGCGCAATACGAAGCTATCTTTGCTCTCACATCAAACAGATGCTTCAAAAACATGGAGTAGGTGGCACGGACCCCTTGAAGCTGCGTTGGGAGTACACACTGGGAATCTGTGGGTGTTGTGTTGAGGTAAAGTGGCAGTTCTGTACGAACCAGTACGCTCATATTAGGAAGAATACACCAGCAACTGGTTACTATAAACTCAACCTGTTTCTGAGCGTGCAGTCAACCGGTTGTACGGCAGGACCAAATGATTTGGTGGCTGGCTGTTTAAGTGCGATGCGCACCTTCTTCGGGTTATCGATAGTCTATTGACACAGCTGCTGTCACGGGCTCGCTGCTGTTTAAATGATAACGGCGGTGGTAAAACGGAAGACAGTGAAAGCTGAACAGGAAAACGACCGTAGCAAGGATAAAGTAGACCACAATCGGGTTAATCATACCTAACCTCGTTCAAGAAATCACACACACACCCATATATACATTTAATTTGCTCGATGTGTAGTTTTTGACCTTCGTGGGACCGCTGTTTGGCAAATTATACCCTACCGCACCCTTTCATCTTTTCATGCAAAGTGCTAAAACAGTCGACTTTTGCGTGAGTTTGTTTGACTGAACAACATCGCCAAACAGCCTTACCTTGAAAGCTATGTCATAAAACTCGCTGCTGTTGCTGATGGATGGTCTGCTGGGATGGACCACACCATTCATCTGAACGATGCCCGGGCTTCCTCTCGCAGCTTTCCCGGTCCCCTTCCCGGCGGGGCTGCCTGCAGACGGGCTGCTGGTTGCTGCTTTGCCTTTGACTGCCTTCTTGCGAGACATTTCTCAAGATTTTTTTAAAAATTTATTTCAGCAAAATCAAACAAACAAAAAGCAAATCTGACCGGAATCCGCGCAAAGTAGGAACGAAAAGTTGGAGCAGCAAAGAAGTTAAATTAGGTGATTTTTTCACCTGTGCGCTGAACGCATGTTCCTCGGCACCTTTCTACACAAAGTAGGAGTGAAATTGTCGCGAACTGCAAAATGCTCTCGCTTCCGTTGTTGATGCCGCTTCCTGCTCTTGATAGGTTGCTCTTTCCAGGACAGCAGCTTCAGCACTGCGCGTAGCAGCGGCAGCGACCACACGTGCGACTTTGCCCAAAGCCGAGGGTGCACCGTTGAAGTCGATTTGTGGGCGGGGGGCAACTTTTAAGATTTAACCATAATCACGTGACTTGTAAATGTATGATCTCCAACTATTTAAGACCGTTGACGCTGATTGAGGCCGCATGGGCGCTCTCCGTGGTGCTGAAAAAGAGGAGGAAGAAGGGGGAAAAAACCCTAATCAGCTTCACAGCTATGTCTACGTATCCAACAAATTGTTCCACCAAAAAGCAAAGTTTTGCATTCAATGAAACCCTCATAATAAGCTGCATTATACCGTAGAACAGAAGTGAATTTAAACCAACCAGTTTTGCGTGTTATAATAATGTTAAAATAATAATGTTCCCCCCGATTAGCATGTAAGTGTTATTTTTTTCTACTTAGGATTCACATCTTCAATTGTGCAACTTGTATGCATGCATGTATGTATGTGTGTGTATATGAGGTGTGGTTGCAGGATAAGACAAATTATTTAAAAAAAATAAGCTTTATAGATTAACACAGTCAAAGTCTATTAATTTAATTTAGTAATTAAATCAGATGCCAAGACATCGAAGCGCTGAGCGATTAAAGTCCCCTGCAAGACCATCACGTGGAGAAAAATAGCTGGAACACCTTACCCACCTGTGGCATGTGCTTGTCTTGTGATTTCAATATTGAGCCACACGAGGGCAGTATAGCAGTATAAAAAAAAGTCATGGATGAAACAAGACTTACAGTATTACTTACAGTTGCACTTTAAGCTTTGATATCTAGAAAATCAGTGTGATCGATTTAAAAGTTATGGATTTTAGAACCATTTAGAATAAAATAAAAAAAGAGGAACTATGTATTAGTGTTGTATGCAGACACAGTAGGTCTTTAGGATTACTGGTTGCTCTGGCCTTCATCAACAAGAACAGTCAATGGTGGTCACTCGATCCCCCCTGTCTCAATCCACACCCGTTATAATTCGAATAATATTTTTTTCCCTCTGCATCATGTGGGCTGTCTCTCTGTACTGTGGTCCACATATTGTTTAAATTTAAAGCAGCAAATTCTCATCATATTCTGATCCTTTGCAGCTAGTAATGAGCGTTCTGTGCTTCCCCCCTTTAATCTTGTTGTGCGGTATGAAATTTGTGCATAATGCAGTTTTCTTTCTGTTCATTTGCCAGACTGTCCGGGCTCATTAGTCTAATAATGGAGATAATAGCACAGAGACATTATTTGATGCCCACATCAGGGAGTCAAAGTGAGCTTACATTATCCCCTCAGCTTTTCAGTGTGTGTCCTTAATAGTAATATCAGGTTAAATTTTCCAGAGAGGCAGTTACATGTTAGATATGAAAGTTAAAATTGAAAATCAATCCAGAATGAATCAGCATAGCAATAAACATGGTGTACGTCATGTATGTTGAAGGGTCAGTGTATTTAAATCACTACATTTGGAAATTACTTTCTTAGAATTTATCATCTGATCCGCATGTGGCAAATATTAACTATGGTAATTTTGATGTTAAAATGATGTTTGAATCTATCCCTTTCTTTAATTTTATTTTCCAACAACAAATTTTGCAACAACTGGATGATAGCGCACAGACTTCTCTTGTTTGACCCCTCAGCTCAGAAGACTCGAGCAGTTTGGTTGTAATCACACGGACAGCTGTAGCCCCTGCTTTCTGTCCCTCAATTTGGTGTCTGTCAGCATTTTTCCACCCAGCCTTACTCAGAGCAGTGAGTGGAGTTTGGGGGAATACAAACCTAAAAATCCACCAACCTTTTTGCACAGCTCCCCTCAACAGCTGAGATTCCTTCTGCCCCCAAAGCAGCTGTCTACTGTGGCAACAGCTGGGCATTTTGGAGGGAATTAGGGACCTCGGTAGGGAAGGTCATTGGAATCCATCCCTGGTTTCAGAAAAAGTAACATCCTTTTTAAGATAAGTTAAATATGCCCCATGACCGTACTTTACATCCAAAGGCTATGATTCATAGTAAGTGTACCAAATGCTTGTGCATGTTTTTGAGTTTCTGTTTCAAGGCCTACAAACGCAAAATGTGGATGCAGTTCAGAGGAATCTAATCAAGTGAGTGTACTTTTTCTTTGCTAAAAGTAACAAACCAGCCGTAAAATTCGAGCATTCACTTAAGTATCACGTACTATAAAACAGCATCCAGTCGCATAAACATGGTAATCAGGCACAAATTACAGCACTCTTTCCTGGGTGCAAGGATCATTAGATTTGCTCCATGATGATTACTGTGTGGGTGAGTGCAATTGCAATGTACTCAGTCAAGTGCTTGAAAAAAAAAGAAAAAAGGAAAGAAAAAACAAACAAACCAAAATAAACAAACAAACAAAAAAGTGTAAAAAGGATATCTGTAACTGCACACAAACGTGAGTGTCTGTGTGCCCAATGCAGTAAGGTCATCAAACCCTCAGGACCACATCACTCTGCAAGCACACCCAAAGGTTAGGCATTTGTCAGTTTACTCAGGGTCAGGTGCCCTGAGTGTGTGCTGGGCTGCGTGCAGCAGCCTGGCCAGTCGCTCAACCAAAGTCCCAGCAACTGTTGATCTTTTGGCTGCTCTTTCTGTCAGCTGCCTGTGGCCTGAGTGCTACAAGAGGGGGCAGGGGCATACTGCCAGCCTGAACCCCTGTTTGTCAGGCCTTGGCAAGACCAGCCAACAGTGGACTGGTACCGCCTGGCACTTATTCTCTCCCTGAGGCATCTTAAATGAGAAAAACACACTGAGTGTATATGTGTGTGTTTGAGAGAGGAGAATGGCTGGGTACTGGTTGTTTGTGTGTAGTTGTATCAGACATGTTTTATTTGAACTGAACAAATCTTATCCTGCTTTTCATTCCAGGACATGTGCCATATGTTATGATTTAGTGAGGGAGAAACACACATTGAGCACACATTAAAAAAAAACAGGCATTATTGGATTATTTTAACACTGTGTTGCTGTGGTGCAGTAGTTTCCAACCATTTCATCATTTCTCATGACCCCTAAGAGTATAAATGTATGTATATAGGTGCTGGTCATAAAATTAGAATATCACGAAAAAGTTGATTTATTTCAGTAATTCCATTCAAAAAGTGAAACTTGTATATTATATTCATTCATTACACACAGACTGATATATTGTAAATGTTTGTTTCTTTTAATTTTTATGATTATAACTGACAACTAATGAAAACCCCAAATTCAGTATCTCAGAAAATTTGAATATTGTGAAAAGGTTCAATATTGAAGACACCTGGTGCCACACTAATTAACTCAAAACACCTGCAAAGGCCTTTAAATGGTCTCTCAGTCTAGTTCTGTAGGCTACACAATCACGGGGAAGACTGCTGACTTGACAGTTCTCCAGAAGATGACTATTGACCATGGTATCCCTGTTCTTAACTGGCCAGCAAACTTGCCTGACCTTAATCCCATAGAAAATCTATGGGCTATTGTGAAGAGGAAGATGCGATACACCAGACCCAACAATTCAGAAGAGCTGAAGGCCACTATCAGAGCAACCTGGGCTCATAACACCTGAGCAGTGCCACAGACTGATTGACTCCATGCCACGCCACATTGCTGCAGTAATCCAGGCAAAGGGAGCCCCAACTAAGTATTGATTGCTGTACATGTTCATACTTTCATTTTCATACTTTTCAGTTGGCCAACATTTCTAAATTCCTACACTCCTTTTTTTTGTTTTGGCCTGCAGTAATATTCTAATTTTCTGAGATTCTGAATTATTTGGGGTTTTCATTAGTTGTCAGTTATAATCATCAAAATTAAAAGAAATAAACATTTGAAATATATCAGTCTGTGTGTAATGAATGAATATAATATACAAGTTTGACTTTTTGACTGGCATTCCTGAAATAAATCAGCTTTTTCATGATATTCTAATTTTATGACCAGCACCTGTATATGGTGCAGGACCTTGCTACATTTTGGATTAGCTGTCAGTATTTCAAGACATCCTCTTTCTGGGTTCCTAAAAAAATATTGACTGTTTGTCTGATTTTCCAAAATAAATTCAAATGCATGCACCATTAAGCCACAGCATTAAAATCACCTATCTGTAGCTCCTCCCCGTGCCAGTAAAACAGCTCTTGCCCAATGGGGCATGGATGTGGACCACTGAAAATGTCCGGTGCGGTTTGGCACAGTTGGGTTCCGGGGTGTGGGCCTCTGTAGATCAGGCTTGTTCTGGCATATTGTGTAAATGCTTGAGTGGATTAGAACTTAGGAAGTTTTGAGGTTAATGCTTTGGGCTCTGTGTGATGGAGTGAATCGTCCTTCTGGAGGAGGCTGGATGCTCCTGCCATCAGGGAGTGCTGTTGTCATTGTTTGCAACAATTATGTGGGTGTTAGGTAGTAAATTAACACTGATGGTCCTAAGATTTGCTAGCAGAGCGATGCATTGCAAAGAGATGATGTAATGGTGTGATTCACTTTGTCTGTGGCTTTATATGTTGTAACAGTCATACACATGTAAATGTTTTTACATTTGAAATACAGCGTAATGTATAACTGTACTTAGCAGTAATATTTATTTATTTATTTATTTATTGTCTTTTGGGTATTTAATGACTCCTTAAAAGGGTCCCAGCTTCTAGAGAGAGAAACAATTATGCATCTCATACACAAACAACGAAACAAAAGTCACTAAAATTTTGAATATTTTAGATGGATAACCTGACCAAAACCAGGAATATCTGATATTAAATCCTCATGTTTCAGCTCAATCTTTAATGTAGTTTCATTTTTGCTGAGGTTCATTTAGATTTTCATTTTATTAACTTTCCTTGACTTCTGAATTTCATCCTGAGGAACAGAATTTATGCAAACTTTGTACACTTTGGATAACACAAGTCCTTGAGAAATTGTGAAAGAAATGGGGCTTTGCTAAAATAATGTGTTATGGCTGCTTGAAGTTGCCATGGCACAATCATTTCCCTCAATCCTTCAATTCTTTCAATGTGCTAAAACCAATGAAGCCAAGCCCCCGCTTCAAATCTGTCATACAAAATTTTTAATTCTCTTTCCTCTGTATCATAAAAAAAGGTGACAACGTTAATTATTACCTTTCCAAAGACGTCGCCACAGCATCCCAGTGTCACACTTGCAATTTCCACCTTTATTTCAGTTGATTTTTTTTTTCTTTTTAATTTTGCTCCAAGTCAACAGGGGGTCTGCGTTAGTGAGGCCTCAGGGAGCTGTAGAGAAGTTTAATCTGAAGTGTTGAAAATCAGACATACCCAACCCTCACTGGACCCTTTAAAAGATCCAGACTCTGAGCCAGGGAACCAGAATGGAAAAACTCCACATGGATAATAATCACTACCAGAGGCCTAATTCCCCCCTAAATATCTGCTCCTTATTTCAGTTCTCCTATTCAATTGCAAATAGGCACTTCAAGCTGAATTTAATCTGAGGACTTTCTGTGTTTTCATGGACAGAAGTCGCAAAACACTTTTGTTTTCACTCGCAAAAATGCCAGTCTGCCATCTTAAGAAAGAGGATACTGGGTGCTTTCACAAGTGATGGGTTGTGTTATCCAAAGTCCAACCATAAATCCTTGCTAATCCAGGGTGCTTCCTGCGAGCAACACTGTCACCGTATCTGTTGCTCTGGTGATCAGATTTATGACCTTGCACATGGTGTTGCTGTCAGACAGGAAGCATTTGTTGTTGCACTGACTCACTCATACACACCAAAACATGCATAGTAAGCACCGGAGTGATTTCACACGCACTGATCAAAAGATCCAGTGGCCCAAAATTAACTTAGTAGGTGAGTTGGATCAAGTTGGACACTTGGAGCAAAAAATAAAGGAGTGTAAAGCAGAGAAAAAGCAGACATTCACTACAAGGAGAGGCAAAATTGCCCGATGCCATTTCAATACTTTCCCCTCTCTCAGATGCAGAACAGACTGAGCTTTAGGTGGCTGCAATTTTTCACAACTTCAAGGCGGCAACTCTTTGTCCACCCTAATGCTTCAGGACCAGTGGTAGGTTCTTCACGTCTGCACGCAGCTGGAACCACGACAATAAAAGACACGACACATGCATACAAACATAAACTTTACATACAAGCTGCAGCTGAGAGTGGGCACATGAGCACCAACTGGAGAGAGCCGTGGTGAGCGGGAAAAGGTGTGAGCAGGAAAAGTGGTGTGTGTGGGTGAGTGTGAATATGCAAAAGTGCGCGTGTGTATTTGTAGAGTTTTTGCAGTTGTGACAGCTGGGATGAAGGAGTGGAGGCGGCCTGTGTGATTGCAGGAGGTGCCAACAGAGCAAGTGTCTCTTTATTTTCATCACAGACAAGTGTGTCTGTGTGTGTGTGGATGTATGTTCACGGACAGCATGTACATCTGTGTTTATGTCTGTTAATAGCTATGTTCATGATAATTTGGTCTTTACGTACAGGACAGGATCTTGTTTAATATGAGTACAGTAAATGTAAACGTGCATCATATGTCTCGTCATATTTGTCACTTCCAGGGCAACAAACGGATCAATTTGCATAAATCTACAGTGCTGTGAAAAAGTATTTGCCCCCTTCCTGATTTATTTTGTTAATTTTTTTCATACACTTCCATATTTCAGTTCATCAAACAAATTTTAGTATAACACAAAGATAACTTGACTAAACACAAAATGCAAAATTTTGAATAATGATTTAATTTATTAAGGGAATAAAGCTTTGCAAACTTACCCGGCCCTATGTGAAACAGTAATCCCCCTTTTGTTAAATCAAGAACTAGCTGTGATTTACCACATTCTTTGGAAAGCTGAGCTCTGTTTTATTCACCACACCCTGGTCTGATTACTGCCAGACCTGCTGAATCAAGAAATCACTTAAATAGAACCTGTCTGACAAAGTGAAGCAGCCTAAAAGACCTCAAAATGCAACACATCATGCCATGTTCTAAAGAAACAGCTGAGAAACAAAGCCACTGACATCTCTCAGTCTGGAAAAGGGTTACCAAGCCATTTCTGAGGCTTCGGGATCTCCAGTGAACCACTGTATGTCTTTGTCTCTCTCTTTAAAAAAATAATTATTTTGTACTGGTGATACTGATGCATGCCTGTTTGCATTCACTTGGGCAAAAGTTTAATATCAACGCCTTTGTATTTACTACCGGAACTTTATTATGGAGGTAAATTGAATGATAAAAGCATTGCAAAAAAAGCATCTGAAAAGCTCAATAGGAAGATTATTACTGAATCATTTTCAGTAATTTGAGCACAAAATAAACTACATTAAACCCATTCACCTCCACTGTATTAGGTGGAGATAGAAATCTCCCAATAAAGACTGAAAATTTTTGAAAAAAAAGTGTTCTTTCACTCTTGGTAAACTGGTCCTTTATGGTTTTGCATGTTTTGGATATTGCACCAGCCTATTAGCCTACTTTGCATGTCATTGTGTGAGTGTGTTGAGTCGGTGAGATCACTCCATTGCTGCTGCTGTAACGAGTCATGGCAGCCATACGAGGAAGGCAGGCAGGCAATGATGAGGTCATTCAGCAGGCAGGATTAAGGCCGTGACAACTGGCGCTATGGCCAGTGCCAGTGCTGACCGGGGCAGTTGTGCTGTGTGCACGGTGCTGCGATCCCAGCTCCACACCAGCATTACCCTTGTGTTGTTTTTTCATTAGCTTGGTGCTGGCCTAGAGTGCAGTGCAGCTTGCCAGACCCACAGCATGAATCTACAGTTGTTGCAAGGCTTTAGGGCCTTTTCACCCACCCCCCGTGTTCGTCTCTATCTGTGGTCAACACACTGTGACCACAGTCCTAACAGAGAAAATGGATCAGGTTACATACCAAACACACTCGTTAACTCAATTATGTTAGCCTTTAACACTTTGATGTGCAGCTATAAAAGCAGTATTATTAAAGGGACAAATGCCATCTGACCACAGCAGCGCTTTGTTGCTGCATACCTCCTCAGCTACGAAGAAAGATGTACAAAATAGAATGGTGAAGGTCAGAAGGATTACCACTTATAACTTGATAGGGTTAAAAGAGATGGAGGATATCAAGGTAGATGAAAGCCTTTTTTTTTTTTTTTTTTTGTAAATGTTCAAGCATAAGCTTGACATTTGGAGTGTGAAAACCTAAAATAACTTTTAATGGACGAAACAGGTTCAAATTCACTTTACCTAACATCTGTTAAACACATAAAGGAGTGGCAGGATGTGTTACGCATGGCTTTAAATTAACTGATTTAACTCTCTTTTTTCAATTGTGTACAGCCTACATTCTACTTCTCTTGGAAAATGGTGAAATTATATAAAACTCAGCAGCTACACACTTCATTGGTTACCAGTGGACATAAACCTGAAACCAATTAAGCGACTGTAGCCAAACAAACCCTCCTTTGCTTTTACAGCATTTTCTGTCCTTGTACCCTCCCTTTGTCCATTTTTTCCCCACTTTCTGTAGCAAACCAAACAACAGCTTAAAGTTTTGCCTTTTGACATTTATTCATTTTAAGTGTTCTCTATCCTTCGCAACAGTGGGGATGCGCTACTCAGCCCCGACTCATCGCCTGAAGGCCTATTGATGTCTATCTCCCACTCAGACTCCAGATGTGAACTCGCTGGGTTGAGATTTACTAGATGACTTGACGGAAGAGCTTCAGCTGGAAAAATTTGCAGTCACAGACCAGTAGTTTGCTGACATAGGCAATGATGGCAAGAGAACCGCTGATCTGAACACCTTACAGTTATTCTGGGCTGAGTTGTTTCACGGCTTTACCTAAACTTTAACAGACCATAGGCCAACCATTTTTGTTTTAACAGACATAAATGAACTCAAACCACCATTGTCTAGGAACAGTAAACATCCTCCCCCACTAGGTGGCAATACAGTTGCAGACTGACATTATGGAGGAGAGAAAACACCTGTGGGACTGCAGCATCTCACTTCACACTCTCTCCCTGCTGTCCTGTTATTCTCCTGTCTCTTTTGGAACATGTTATTTTGGCATTTAGAAGACAAAGAATTGAACACACTTTTAACAGCAGAATCCATTTATTTTCTCTGTTAAGGACACAATGAAAATTGTAAGGCAGAAGACATGAAATTCAATTTTGTTTTGTTTTTTTTTTGCAGTAATTTTTAAAAACAGATCCAACTGTTTTAGAAACATGATTTTATTGTTATTATGATCAGATTAGATATTGGACAACTATTTCCAGCAGAACTACTGTGAAACTCAAACCAGGTACAAAGCAATGACATATATATTTTAAATATCATTTAAATAAATAAAATATGCAGGAAATAATACAAGATACAATTTAGAAAATAGCTGATTTCTGTTACAAGTTATACTGATACGAATCCCATAGTTAGCCTTTTCTATTTGTACTCCTTTTCACTGCATTAAAACTATAAAAAGACACAGTTAGGACAAGCTTACAAAAGGTTTAACTTTATTATTTTTCATGTTAAAGCATTTATTTATTTAAAAGATAAACACACTGAAGGAACATTACCAAATACAATGTCAAGGACAATGCAAGGATTACAGTTGCATGGTGATTAACGAGTGACAAAAAAACACATATTCGGCAGCAAACCTGCGTTACCTCCATCATTACACCCAAAAAATTGTGACCACGTTAATATCACACTCTATGCTCACGTTGCAAATGTGGAAAGCAGTGAAAGTCCTCAGGGGATGGGGTTTTTCCTGGCCTGAACATTGTTGTTTGACAGATATACAATTAACAAACAATGGCAATGATTTTTCATGACCTTCTCACCTTTTCGGTTCAAGTTCCTGTTCTTAATCTACAGCCAAGAACAACAAAAACACTGTTTGATGTTGTTAGTGAGGTCTCTGTCTGTGTCTCTGCCTGGAAGTCCCCTTCCCGTCCTAAACATGACCAAATGGTGTCTTTAATTCGCAGTGTGCATCATTTTAGAGCAGACTAAACCCAGAAGCCTGACCTTGGAATTTCTCCACCACATGAAATGAGTGGCATATTTAACGTGAATGTATGGGCAATAAAATAACAGCGAAACAAATAAATAAATCAGTGTCAGAAATAAAATAAAGCAGAGACTATAAATCAAAAGACTTGTTAGCCCCTTGAGTGTAATTGAGTGGGACTGGGGACGATGCGGTTTGCCTGTGTCCGCAGTGTTTACTCACATCTCATACGGACACAGAAAAAAATAACAAAAGAAGAAAGGGATGATGTCAAAAGAAAATTAAGTGGGTGCTGAGACAAGAGAGAGGGAGATGAAAAATGAAGCAGACAGAAAAAGGAGAATAAAAAAGACAGGATGAGAAGAGACAAGCCTGGAATCAATAATCTAGTTTCTCTCGTCAGGCTGAGGATGGGAGAATGAGAGAGAGGCGCCTGAGGACAACAAACCGCATCCTTCCTTCCTGAGAGGCAACATGGGGACAGGAAGGGCCACCAGGGGAGGTCACTTGGCCAGCGAATCACTTCCTGTCAGGGTCACCAGGCATCAGGGGATAAGTACATCCGGGTCAGTAGAGGAGACACCTGTGTCTAATTGTCTGACTCTGCATTTGAACCCCCCACCCCCGACATACAGCTCAATGACAGCCAGGTGGGGAGTAGATGCAGGGAGAGGGGGATGGGTGCTGGATCCAGAGAGGATAGCAGGAAAAGGAAGAAGTGAATGTTTGAGCGGGGAAATGGCATAATTTTTGTCTTCGTGGCCGCCCTCCACCAGCTGGAAGTCTGAAGTACAAATGAGGCTAGGAGTGAGGTAGAGAGACTGGCAACAATCCAACATGCCCATCTGACAAAAAACAACTAATCGCGTTCCTCATTTGCACAAAGAAAAATCTGTTTTTCTTTTTTTTCCGTAAGAAAATGGCAGCGTGGCAAACTGACAGACAGTATTTGCATGTTAGAATATACCTACATTGACACCATCTTCTTGAATGTATATATTTTTTTTAGATGTAGGGTTTAGGGTGCAGTGTTAATGTTACAACAAAGGGGACATACCCTGAAATAACTTAGATGGAAAGACACAGCAAAGTGTTGTGATGCTGAGGGCTGGAGGAGTGGACAAACTTTGCCACTGTGAGTGAGAAAAGGGGAATTAAGCCAGCTTAGGAGTGTGTCTGTGATTTTGTGTGTGTGTGTGTGTGTGTGCATACATGTGAGTGTGTGTTTGAGAGTGTGCCAAGCTGACCAGAAAGTGCTGGCAATTTCCTTGAGATGCAGAGCTTCACCACACTCCCCGGGGGAGACCAAATAAATTTCAGATGTGCAGCAGGATCTGCTCCCCACTCTGTCTCCAGACTCCAAAGACTACAGAAACACATGGAAGTGAAGAAGAAGAGAGGGATAAGAGGACAGGGAAGGCACATAGGAGGTAGAGAGGAAAATGGATGTTTCTGCTATTCTCTGAAGCTGTCATCATTGTCAACTCTGGGGAGGTTTGCAGATGTTTATCATGTACAGGGGGGAAGAAAAAAGAAATCATAAATTGTTCCACGATGCATCCAAGGTCACAAGTTCAGACCCATAAAATACACGAAAAACCCTGCAAAGTGTAATTATGGAAGTAAACCTCCACGTCGAAGGCCACAAGATTTAACCTCACAAATCCATCTAAATCATCTTGGCTGGAGATGGCTGCGTGATGTATGGATGTGCATGTGTACATACACATGCCGTAACAACAAAACTGAGACTGATTTTAAGATGAAAACATTTAAAGATAACAAACTGTACTGCAGCTAAAGCCATTTATGAAACCAGCTCTGGGTAACGTGTAGCCAGATTTCTTTTTTGCTTGTGTGAATGACTGTTCCTGCCAGTGCTGTTGTTTCTAATCTCAACCACATGATCAAAGACTCTTCTCTGCATCAACCTCTGATAATTATCTGGAACAAAAAATTGGAAATTATATGAGTAACACACTTTTTTTTTTTTTTTTAAGTACGTGGATTAGAAATTGTGCTGTTTTGAGGAAACTTTCCAGCAGTTAAGGTTCATTTTCTTCCATTTTAAAAAGGTCCCTCTGTTACACCTAGTTTCCATCCACAATATATGTTTTTTAACATCTTGTGCCACACACATGGATGCATAAACAAACCTCTGACACCCCACCCCTTCCTAAGAGCCCTGTGGTGATATGTGCGTGTCAACACACCTTGGCGGGTCAACAAATATACATTCCAACAGGGTGTTTACCTGTTTACCAACTGCCCATTATCTTACCCCAAACTCTTGAAAGCAGTTTGACTGCAGGACTTTATAGTAGTGGCAGTTTCTTTTAAATGTTTGTCTATGCTGGTGTTAGATTTAGTATTAAAGTATTAGTTATAGCAATATGCATAAAAAAGCAAAGAAAAATAAGCCTAGTAATGTGTACAAGAAGGAAAACAAATATTAAAACTGTGCAGAACAACAAGAGAGAATGCATAGCATATGGAACAAGAGAAGCCTGCCTACAAATCAGAGTGTGGGCCTTTTGTTCTTGTTCTTTCAAAAAGTAAACTATGACAAATCAAAATCCTGAAACTCTCAAATTGTCAAGGAGTTGAAATTCAGATAGTAACAATGTATTATTATTTGTTATTATTGATCTTTTGATTTAAATGACACATTTCAACCTGAAACTTCATTGTGATTATGATTGCACCTTGAAAGCACACTGCTTTTTGTGTTTGTGATATTTTTAGTTGGTTAAAAAAAGGATATGATAATAATAAAAGAAAATGTGCTGCAGTCACATTATCAAATGTGCAAATGGCCATATTCTACATACTGACATAAATTGTTGGGTGGTTGCCGGCAAAAGTGTGTTCCAAGAGCGAAGAAATCATTCCAAGACGCAGTATGTATAGAAGAATAGTGTGGAAAAGACATATGGATCATCATCTGTTTATAAAAATTGCTATATTATTAGAAAATGAAACTGGAAGTCTGTTATGTGTAATGTCACCTATCCTAACAATGGTCAGATATATGCAGAGCCGTGTTCTAACGTATTCCACAGTTTAGGACTATTAGTACTGAATCAGCAAACTGAATTGTAAACAGCGTTTCATGTAATGCACTACAAAGTAAGGTGTTACTGTAATCACATTATGTTTTACTGCAATGTGATTACAGAAAAAAACGCCATACAACACTGTGCTGAATTAAGTAATCACATTACAATTACAGTTCCAATTTTATAATTATTTCAGTTACAAAGGTTCTTTACTTATCTGCATGAGGGGTAGTACATAAGATATATTGGAAAAGGATGATGAAGATGGAGCTGCCAGACAGGAGGAAAAGAGAAAGCCCACAAAGAAGATTCATAGATGTAGTGAAGGAGGAAATGCAGAGGGTTGGTATGACAGAGGAGGATGCTAGGAATAGGGTGTGGTGACCCCTAAAGGGAGCAGCTGGAAGAAGAAGAAGAAGAAGCAGAAGAAGAAGAAGAAGAAGAAGAAGAAGAAGAAGAAGAAGAAGGTTTGCTGTAGTGCTGTAGTGTAATTGTAATGAGTAATGTGTAATATGTTACTTTTTGGAATGTAATGGCCCCCACACTGATTGCAGGTTTTGAAAAAAAAAGAAAAAAGATTACATACACGTGCACTGATTCTGAGCCCTGTAGTCAGGGTAAACTGTTACAACTGCAGCGTCTTCTTGTCTCTGCACCTTAAAAAAGTTACTCACACAGAGCGCATGAAGAACATATTTTCCATTTCATATTTATTTTCATGTGTTTAGGTCTTATTTAAAAATGCGTCATCAAAGTAAATTTATTTCCAAGAAATAATGTCACAGTGTTCAGTGTTCACAAGCTCAGCCACTGCCAACCCTTTTGCAATTTGATCATCCTCCTGCATTCCAAGCTTTTGGCAAACACTGGTTGATATACTGTAAAAATATGCATAAATTTAGTAAGTCAAGTTTGGCTTTGGGCTTATTATAAAATGTAATTTCTATAAACATTCTGAAAGCTCATGCACTAGTCTGAGCTACAGGAGACTAAACAGGTTCTCTGCCAATTCCAAAACCAACTTACAAAACCACAGCCGCACCTCAACCTGACTGCTGGTACCTTTATTTCCATTTTAGACTTTTTCTGTTTAAGTAATCATCATTTAACAAGTCTGCAAGCTGCAGCAATGATGAGGGCTGTTGCTAGATATGAGCCTGCGATTCATGTGGGGTTACTTGTGCCATACCCAGACTACTGGGCTCACAGTAGGGAAGTATCCATTTACCCTGGGTCTCCCCTGCTCATTCTGACTCTGGAAGGGTGCCTGTAAAGGCAAAGTGAGAGTGGGGGTGGAGTATGTGTTTCCATTACGAATATTGTGCCCCTGAAACACTAGAAGACTCATTTTGGGGATCCAATTTTATTAAATCAACTGTGTGACAACATTGGGCTGTTTCCACAACACGAGCAGGTATGGTGGGTGTGAGGTGCGCAGACAAAGTGCTCTTTGAGTGCTGTGGTCAGGCGTTTTGCCAGACACCTTTCCACACCTAGCACTTGGGGAGCCTTACTGAGAGTATGAGCTGAGCCTGTCGTTGCCTTTACCATTATTGCACTCAACACATGGCCAAGAGGCTCTGATAGCTGCAACACTGTTGCTACTTAGGACTTGTGCGAGTGTGTGCGTGCGTGTTTATAGGCTGGCTGAATGTTTTTGCTTCTGTCGTTGCTCATGAGCAGGAATAGCAAAGCCTGCTGCTGCATAAATGCTCTAACAATGAATTTACATTACTGTAGACCGGCTGGCTGCAATCACCTTAATGATGAAATATCCAGACATCAATATAAATGAAAGAAACAGGTGACAGGTGTGTGTCTAAATATCACCAGTGACATGTGTACAAGGAGAGAGCGCAAAGTGCCACGAGAAAACCAGCGCCAGTTACTCAAATAGAATCATTAAGAGGCTGCAAATCAGAATAAGATTCTAAGTAAATAAATAAGGGTGAGATTATTTATTTGATTTCAGGGAAGCTGGAGCTATAATTCATCTCTCATTGGAGTTGGCGCCATCAGTGCTGTGCTTTCCAGCATGCTGGAGCCTCCTCCCTACCGAGCTCCACTCTGTTCAGGCTTAGAATTCATATACAACAAAACATGCAACAACTAGCACACTGTAAGGTACAGCAGGAAGAAGGCAGGGACACAAAAAGATACATGCAGGCTTGTAAATGTCATGTGGCCTACAAGACTGTTACTACAATGTTTTTCCATATTTTTAAGGCTTACTTGGTACAATCCATTGGAGGAAGAAGAAAGAAAAGTCTGAGTATTCACATTTTCACATATGCACTCTTGCACTGTCTCCTTTCAACAGCAAGTCTGGGAGAAAAATTACTCTTATTTTTGCTTAGATTCTAATCCCATCCCTCCCTTGCTGGCTGTCAGCTTGCCATTTGAACAGTGTACAGGGCGGCTGCCATGTTGGCAGTTTAAGTCTTTTCCCTTACTTATTAAAAGCTGATTTTTCCCTTGACCCAAATATCTTGAAACCAGGTATGATCACACAGTGGACACCAGTTTAAAGGGGAGGCAAAGCGGAAAGGGTTTGCTGAGATGTATGAAAAAGTGCTGGCAGGAAATCAATCATGTTACAGTCAGATATGATTATAGCAATTTGTATCAATTTGATCACAAGTACATAAATTCATATTAGCCATCTCACATGAACCCATCCACCCACCAACTCGCACATGCAGTTGCACATACTCTCTGGGTTTCACAGCCAACTTATGGAAATACCTTTAGATGCAACAGCGATGAAGACAAGTTTACAAATGAGCTCGTAAGAAGCTTCACATTGCTCATGTGGTGGTGTCAGCTGGTGTCACATCGCATGTGAACAACCAAAAAGAGCAGTTGCCATGGTGATATGTCTGGGAAGAAACACATTAACACATACTATACATGCACGTGTAGCCAAACACACATACAAGCATTCACAGAAAAATAAACACACACATGCACAGACACCCAAGAAAACACAATTGGCCACGAGCGCAGTCCAAATGGTGATACTTTCCTGGATGAGACAGCACCCTCTGGCCTGTAGGGCTATGACAATGGGATCCATTCTGCACAATTTCATCTACACTGTTTGCAGTCTTTCCCTCTCCCTCTTGCTTATGACTGGTGACCTCAAGGCCAGGGTACGTTTAAGATGCCCAGCTAACAACATTACAGGAGTCGAAACTCAGCCCCTGTTGATGCCTCAGTAACTACATTTGAAAAGACATAAAAATGTTCTGAAAATGAAAATCTATCCACAGTTGTTTCAAAACTAAAACTGCTTCCTTGCGTATGTAATGCCAGCCACTGTCTGTAAACAATGCCCTAAATAGCCAATATCAGTGATTCATAGCTGTCCGTGAGGCTGTTACAAAGAAAAGTCAAGTTTCAGGCAGACGAAGGACTTTTTTTTTCACTGGACAACATTTGCTACTTCAGTGTGCATGCCAGAAAAGCTCTGAACATGTGTCACAGTGGAAAAAAAAAGAAGACATTCCATGTTAGGGCCATTAGAAGTGCAGTTATAGGGAATTGTCACATCTCCCCTTTAATTAAAAAAGATGTTTCAAATAAAACCTACCGTATCACATTCCCTTCAGGAATACTTTAAATAGGCTACAGGACTGTATGGCTGTCTGAGGTTAGCGTATGTATCACTCAGCTGGAGAAAAAAGGGAGGGTGGCTCGAGGCCAAACTCAGTTGAGGGGAACGTGTGCGGGGTGTGGGGGCTGGAGCCAAAGGTTCGAGCTGGAGCACACAGATGTGAAAGCACTGACGGATGTATCTGCGACAGATGCTGGCTTTGCTTAAGCATGTGCAGCTGTGTGAATATGCGCACATGCGTCTTTGCACTTATGTGTACAGTAATGTGCACATAGTCATCTGTACAGGCCTTTTATCACTGTGTATGAATGATCTTCCGTGTGTGTTTGTGTGTGTGTGTGTGTGTGTGCGTGTGTGTGTGTGTGTGTGTGTGTGTGTGTGTGTGTGTGTGTGTGTGTGTGTTCCTCAGCACCAAACTTAAGTCTCTTGAATTATGGCTACTCAACAAAAGGCAGGGCAACTCAAGATGATCTCCACATTTAATTTTCCCTGGCTGTTTATTAGCTACTTCATGAACAGATAAGAAACTGACCAAAGAAAATAAAGGCAGAAAGAGAAAAAAGGAAACTAAGCCCAAAACAGAATAAAAAATGAACAGGTATCAGTAACTTGACAGCTCACTTGTTGTTGCAATTGGTTTCACATAGCACAGAAGGACAACAGAGTGAATCAGAGTGTGAGCAGTATCTGCCCCCCTGCTGAGTGTGTGCGCGCATGTGTGATAGTTGCAGTCACAGTTTGTGTGGGATTCAGTGCACACATTTGGCTAGCCCTGCACGCATGCCTACTGTATGCATGTCAGAGGAGTACTTGCATGCGTGTGAGGCTTGAATATGACATAAGCCTTGCTGATTTCAGCTTGTAAGCTCCCAGTAGGACTACATGCTTCAGCCGCCTGATTACTAACCCATCCAGGTGAGAGCATGATAGTGGCCTCCTCCTCCTCTCCCCTGTCCATTGTATCCTCCTTCATTTGCTCCCTATCCCAGTTAACTCACTTTAATGTGTTTCAAGACCTATGTCGTGCATGTTGCTCATGACTGCAATTTGGCTAGCCGTCTGCATAAGGAAGTGGCTATTAGAGCACCATGCCGCATTTAAAATCCTCCCCCACTGGCTTGGGACGCAGAATTTTATGGGCACAGGTGATGGAGTGTCACTGAGGAATTGCTCTGCACCATCAAAGCTCTAATGATCCTTAATAGCATATGCATGTATTTTACAACCGTGCAGCTAACAGAAAACCAACAATTATATGTAATGTCATTCACAAGGTGCAGTAAAATACATACATTTTAAAAAGAGGAGTTTAGATTGGATGTTAAGGCAACCAGACAGGAAACAAAACTGATTTTTACAGGGTAGGGGCACCCGAAAGTAATTACTTATAACATAGGTTGAGGCCTGTAATAAACAATTACTTGGATTACCCCAGTGTTGTGCCTCGTAAACACTGCGGTTCTAAACTACATCTAAGTTTTTAGTCTATGTGCTGGCTAGGCAAACGCCCTACCTCACTAGGGAACCATGGCTGACAGTCTGGTGAAACTCCAACCAAGGATGCACCAGTTTTCTCAAATGCTCTCATCGTGCTATAAATTATTAAGATTATAGAAACAAAATAAGTTATCGTAAGAGGCAGTGCCCGGTTAAGACAGATGCGCCAGAAAAATGGTGTGACAGTAAGAGACAGATCTGTGACCTGTAATGATCTTTAAAAGAGTTGAACATGATCCACAAATAGGCTACAAGGCTACAATTGTTCTGTCTCCACCCCCCTCAAAAGGCCAATAAAACAAACAGCATGTACTCCACAACAGTCTTACCTCCCCTGAAGAGAAGACAGCGACTAAACCCTCTCCTTTATGCCTTTTCTTCTCTCAAACTTCTGCATATTCTTGTGCTCTCCGTGGCTCTGCGCTAAATAATTCCCCTTTTTTAATCTCAAACATTCAATGTATGGAGATAGAAGACAGGAGCACAGATAACAAAAGGGAAAACAGTGATGGAGGGGAAAAAAAGCTAATAAATAAAGACCTCAATTATGATATCCAATTTCTTTTTTGTTCAGTCCTTTCTTTATTTTCCTTCTCTCTTTGGCCTTTTCCCCAACCTGTGCCAGTAGGCGTAATGCTGTGGCGCTGTCCTCTGTCTCTGCGTCATCTCAGCCTTAGTCTGGCAACTAAATTGTACAGCAGCCTAAGATGGAGCCAGGCAGAGTGAGATTAACATGAACCCAGAGTCATTATGCTGTTCATGAGCCGTGTCCAAAGCAACAACTTTTATAGCACCTGTAATACACCAGCTAATCTGTCTGACACCCCTGACCAAATAAACACAGTAAATGCCACTCCAAACACACACTCCCACAACCTACTAATGTTGGCTTTGCACATAAGCAATTCTCAGGCACTGAAGGGAAAAAAGGCATATTATTTAGAAAAGCAAATGAACTCTTTTGTTTGTATCTGAAGGTGCAAAGAAATTTTACAGTTCTTTGCCCTTTGACCTTCTGGGTAGATTATCATGACCACCTAGCAGCTATAGGATAGTTTGTTCACGCATTGTGCCAGCTCCCTCTCTGTCTGAGCCAACACACTGCCTCTGTTTTACCCATCCGTCAATGCCATGGCCAATCAGTCTAAATAAATTGAATAAACCAAAATGCAGACCCCGGCATTTAATTACAGGAATTGGGATGTTGTAGGGGGAGTGTGCTCTGCCAGCAGACATACTAGCCCCTTTATTGACAAGCACACTGCACTAATTGCAGCCTCTGTGATTACACAATTTAACTGTATTTAACTACATTAATAGAATAGTGTGCACTAATGGGAGTGGGCATAATCCTTGGAAAGCGGAGATGTACATAATTGAATAATCTGTGATTCACTCGCCAGTAAGTAGAAGATTAATGGAAGCAAACCTCTCTATGTTGGTTGCAATCCTGTACCATAGTCTACTCATTAGGCCCAGTCAAAGAAAGCCTTGTGGTTAGTTTGACCTGAGCCAGTGATTACTGCTGTGTGAGTGAGAGCACAGGAATGACCAAGTTCTCAGGGAAACCAGGGGTTAAAAGGTCACCAGTGATCAAGCAACATGGCGTATTATCAAGGTTTTCATATTTGAAAAGGCAGGGTAAGAAAAATGGCTAAAACAGATAGAATTCTGAAATTAATCTTCTGAACAAATAAGCATGTAGACTTACTAGATATCATTTGAATACATTTACTGTAAGTTTTGGCAACATTATTTATTGCTGTCACCTCATCTATCCAAAAAGAATCAGAACTTACTACCTTGTAGTTTGAGTGCAACAGTAAGTGTCCGTATATTTTTGATATTTGTGTACAACCTTTCTCTGTATCTTCCAAAACAGTCTAAAGATATACTATTATTATTAACACCACCACTTTAACTTAGCTTGATCCTGCAATGGGATCATACAGTACCTGCTAACTCTGCTACTGCTGCTACTCTAATTGGTCCTCGGACCACATCCATCACCAAATTTGGGCTTTGTTTTGATCCTAATCTATAAAAATTTAGCAACTGTTTCTTTCACAGGTTTAATACAGGTGTGCTGACAACATCTGCACAACACCTGCCACACCAAGTACCCATGAAATGACTTTGCTATGCTATCTGGCTGGTAAATATTGAAAGTTTAAAGTTGAGTTACAAATACCTGAAAAAGTAAAAAAAACAACAAAAAACATAAACCAAAACAAATAATGTTAGAGAGAGGGATAGCCCTCTGTGGTAAAAAAAAAAAAAAAAAAAAAGTGTTAAAATATGCTGTGCTATAAGCTACATTGTGTCTAACTCATTATGGAAACTGGCAGTATACCCTCTAATATCACTGACACACAACTGTCAGTCCGCCACTGCCATGGTAGCTGCCAGAGACCTGAAACATAAGCGGGATTTATGGACTGTCCAAATTGCATGTCAGATTGTCAGATAATGCCGGAACACCCCATCACCCCCCACTGTTCCAACATCTGTGCTGCTTTATTATATGGATCCTAACTTTTGGAAAGCGGCAGTCAAATTCACACCTGATTCACACCAGCTGTGGGGAGATGATAGAGTAAAGGTAGTGACAATAGCTCATCTTCCCCGCTCTATGACATTGGGCCTTTTAGTTTGCTGTACAGCGTGGCCTTTTAGACTGTAAACACTTCATTTTCAACATGGCTGCACGGCACGTCTCAAGAGCTAGTTTGGAAAAAAATCCATAAACCAACATGCTGTTTACGTTGATACCACTACTAAAACGTTCTGAGAAAGTTTTTTTTAAAAAAAACTTTTGTGTATATTGTGTTTGCATCAGCAACATCAACAATGAGTTTCAAATAACTCCATGAATGGAAGCATCTGAACAATGTTGTGGAATATCCATTATTTCTTGGTGTCATCAATCACTGACTGATGACAGCAAGAAATAATTATTGAAAGACAAGACCATGATCCAACAGCTGCAGTTCCTGTAGAGCTGCATTGCATTTGTACACCAGCACCTTTTGCATTGCTCTGATTTATGAAACATTGTTTAAATGAGAAAAAACATACACTTAACTAGTTTGCTTTTTGACTGTGAACTTAAATTCTAAATTATAAAGCATGAACATAAAAAGTTAGTTTTATTCAGCGTGACTATGCGCTTTGCAAGCTAGTTCTTGCAAAGTGTGAACTTGCGCAACACTGCTGATGATCATCATTATCGTAACAGTGGTGCTGATGAGTTTGGAGGTTTCTTTAGTCCAAAGAGGCTCTGCAAAGCGGAAGTGTGGGTGATCAACCAACAGACTAAGACATGTGGTCAGGGTCAAGGGTCAGCTCACCCCCACCTCCAGTTCCCCCGCACTGTTGCACACAGGAAGTCTGAATCAACACACAAATACACATTGGTTAGCATGCACACACACATTATGACATGCACAGTGAGGAAAAAATTCCTGGTTGCTCCTCCGGGGCTGACCCAATAACAGTCCCTTTGCATGGACCATGCTCTCAGCACAGTGATGACCTGCTCCTGGAACTCGTGAACACAGGCCACCCAGAGTGAGAGGGGGCTTGCACTAGCCTAGAGGCTGCTTTACACCAGCCAAGTGTCATGTCCTGTGGCCTGACCTACCAAACCTGGAACTTATAATAATGTAGAAGCATGTACACAGCCTTGTATTCATGATTTCACAGGACTTAAGATTAATTTCTTGTACACTTACACGTTAACCATAAACACTACTTGTCCAGCCCTAACCTTTACCCATCCTTACCCTGAACCTTAACCTAACATATCTTCTGCTTAAAATGTAATTCCCTCATTATCTAACTGTCACAATATTTAGGCTTCCACAGACATGAATAAATACCTGAAACACATGCAAACGCGCACACACACACACACACACACACACACACACACACACACACACACACACACACACACACACACACACACACACACAGAGACAAATCCTTGAAACGTAATGCCATGAGATTCTCTTGTAGCAGTTCATCTATATAAAAAAGAAACCTGTTCTACAGGTTAATGAGGAAGAGACTAAATATCCAACATGCAGCAAACTTTGCTCAGTGATCAGCATGACAGGTGGCACAGATGATGGTTCCTCATGGGATGTTCATGCAAATATTCACACAGGTGAAGGAGGAAGTGCACCTGTGAACTGCTTAACCTTTAATCTGAATTTGCGCGCTCTGCCTCTGCACTTTCAGTATGACAAACCAACCCTGATGCTCTATCTGTTGCAATTTTTTTTGCCAGAAATATGCAGCAAACTTACATGATTTATTTGCATAGCTTACTGCATAAC
>JAMQGT020011809.1:0-186468 GCA_024447675.2 Pterophyllum scalare
CTCAGAAAATTTGAATATTACGTAAGACCAATACAAAAAAAATGGTTTTTAGAAATGTTGGCCAACTGAAAAGTATGAACATGAAAAGTATGAGCATGTACAGCACTCAATACTTAGTTGGGGCTCCTTTCGCCTGGATTACTGCAGCAATGCGGCGTGGCATGGAGTCCATCAGTCTGTGGCACTGCTCAGGTGTAATGAGGGCCCAGGTTGCTCTGATAGTGGCCTTCAGCTCTTCTGAATTGTTGGCTCTGGTGTATCACATCTTCCTCTTCACAATAGCCCATAGATTTTCTATGGGGTTAAGGTCAGGTGAGTTTGCTGGCCAATTAAGAACAGGGATACCATGGTCCTTAAAGCAGGTACTGGGAGCTTTGGCACTGTGTGCAGGTGCCAAGTCCTGTTGGAAAATGAAATCTGTATCTCCATAAAGTTGGTCAGCAGCAGGAAGCATGAAGTGCTCTAAAACTTCCTGGTAGATGGCTGCGTTGACCTTGGACCTCAGAAAACACAGTGGACCAACACCAGCAGATGACATGGCACCCCAAACCATCACTGACTGTGGAAATTTTACACTGAAGCAATGTGGATTCTGTGCCTCTCCTCTCTTCCTCCAGACTCTGGGACCTTGATTTCCAAAGGAAATGAAAAATTGACTTTGATCATAGAACATAACTTTGGAGCACTCGGCAGCAGTCCAGTCCTTTTTGTCTTTAGCCCAGGCGAGATGCTTCTGACGCCATCTCTTGTTCAAGGACACAAGGACTGCGACAGCTTAGACCCATGTCTTGCATACGTCTGTGCGTGGTGGTTCTTGAAGCACTGACTCTAGCTACAGTCCACTCTTTGTGAATCTCCCCCACATTTTTGAATGGGTTTTGTTTCACAATCCTCTCCAGGGTGTGGTTATCCCTATTGCTTGGACACTTTTTTCTACCACATCTTTTCCTTCCCTTTCGCCTCTCTATTAATGTGCTTGGACACAGAGCTCTGTGAACAGACAGCCTCTTTAGCAATGACCTTTTGTGTCTTGCCCTCCTTGTGCAAGGTGTCAAAGGTCATCTTTTGGACAACTGTAAAGTCAGCAGTCTTCCCCATTATTGTGTAGCCTACAAAACTAGACTGAGAGACCATTTAAAGGCCTTTGCAGGTGTTTGGAGTTAATTAGCTGATTAGAGTGTGGCACCAGGTGTCTTCAATATTGAACCTTTTCACAATATTCTAATTTTCTGAGATACTGAATTTGGGGTTTTCATTAGTTGTCAGTTATAATCATCAAAATTAAAAGAAACAAACATCTGAAATATATCAGTCTGTGTGTAATAAATGAATATAATATACAAGTTTCACTTTTTGAATGGAATTACTGAAATAAAATCTAATTTTTCATGATATTCAAATTTTATGACCAGCACCTGTATGTTTGAATGCATCAGTCTCACACTCTCAGTGGACACTTGTACACTCATGATATGGAAAATTATAAGGTGGCCCATTATTTTCCAGTATTGCTTGCTGACAAAATGCAATCTTTTTCACTGTGAAATAGGTTTAAACTGCGTTTTAATTAGCACCTGAGCATTGCTTGCAAAACTGGTAAATGAAATTCCACTGCTGCATTTTAATTTTTAGAACGTGACAGCCCCCCGGCCCCCATGGCAGATTATAACTTCAAAGATGAAATGTCAAACAGCTTCTTCATTTTAAAAATCTATAAATCTGTGTGAAAACTAAAAATGCACATTCGATTGTTTAATTTCATTTGAACTCAGCACTAAAATGCCATTTTCAAGTTTACATTATATTTTAATATAGCCTGCCACAGGCTTTCATATTCAATCACCTAACTCTGCAACAACAAGTGCAAAACTTCTCTAGAAAATAATCTTCCCACAGCATGAGTCAGAAATCTTATATGCACCATACTCTTTAAGCACACTGAGTAATCACCATCATCTGTACATCTTGGAGGATCTGTTGATGTAAAGGTGAATGGTTTGCATTCATTCTCCCTGCCTTTTATGTGCATAGCAAAATGATGAACATGTGATCAACTGCAATGCCATCTGTTACACTTTAAGTTCAAAACTCATTAGCTCAGATTCCCAGACATGGATTAAGCCCAGTTTTAGACCATAAACTTTTTCCACCACTTCTTTTTTCTTTAAGTCTTGGACTAAGCTCCGTGCATAGCTGCTGAAAACCTGCGAACGCCTTTGATTTAAGAGTGAAAGAGGAGTGACACTGTCCATTACTCTAACACACTAAGCTTCAGAAAATGCTGTATATTACTATGTGGCTTAAGCATTTGCTTTCTAAATGCCACTTTATCCCCATAAAAATGGTGTTAAAGTGTCGTTGGTGTTGTGCTACCCTGGCCGAAGCACCGCCCCTGGTGTGGTTTAGTTTAGCGCCAGGCGAGCAGAGCTGTATGTGCTGTGGAAGCATCATCTTTAAAAAGGCTAAATTTAAACCCCTCGAGTCCTCGCCTTGGTATGCAGAAGGCTTCCAGAACAACATAAACTCCAAATAAGCCCAGAGGAGCTACTGGTGGACTGTAAGCCTCAATCAACAGGTTTAAAAAGGTGCAACGGCAGCTCACCTGGACAACAGTGGTTTTAAAAAAAGCGTGTGTGGTGCAGACATACCGGTAATATTTCTAAAAAGAAAGCCTCAATTGAACATAGGCTAAACCCCACCCAGCTGCTACTGTAGCTATTCCTGTCTAACTTTCTCATGTGACGCTGGTGCATTTTACAGCGATAATGTTGGAACATTTAATTAGGTTGAAATCTGCAGATTACTGCAATTTTATTTTATTTTTTTTTGGGGGGGGGGTTTAAGAAAGATGCTAAACAAAACAGGCTCCCCATTTTCAACCACTGAACACACAACAATCTATGGCAGTTTTTTTTGTTTTTTTTAATGATTCCAACTTACTTATTTTTAGGGCAAAAATCCCACCAAATGATCTTAGTATGAAATTTGAAGGCATGGCTGTGGTAGAGGCCTCAGGAAAAAGAGAAAATAACTTTATTAGACCTAGTATTACGAGCATTAATAGGGGTATTGTTATTTCATCGTAAAATGCATCATTAATTTGTCTAGCTTGCTTACTTAAGATTATTATTAACATGATGTTTAATCTATGTGTCTGTTCATTTACCACAAAGATTGCTTATAATGCTCCCTCGCTCTCAGCAGCAAGAAAATGCATAGATTAGTGTCTAAACAGCCCTTTTTGCATTTTCAGTGCCCTGTGAAGTGCAGGCCAACTATTGTATGTTAGCTGAAGTGTGTCAAACCTTAATCAGATCCAAATCAAGAGCTTCATGCCACAACATTGGTGACTTATTCAAAACCAAGCACTCAAAGAAAGCTCAGTCCTAATCAATGATTGCATAATCTCAGCATATTATGAAGTGGTGTATTAATCATCTCCCTGAATCAAAGTCAGTTTCCGTGCGGCAATATTAAGTTTCAGAAGCAACTGCTGTCTTCACCTTTGACAGGGAAACTCTCATGACTGCCAGCTTTCTCAAAGTTACACATCACCACCAGCAAAGAGCGTCCATGCTGAAAGTGTCTGGACCTCTGTTGCCATCAGACAATATCAATCCGAAGCCGGATACTTTGCACGTTTGGCCACGTAAATTTTCTTTTCTAGAAAACAGCTGCAAGTACCAACACACGTTGTGTCCTTCCATAATTCTAACTACAATGGTTCCTTCCATAACTATAACAAAAGCCATACTTTAGTTACACTTGTAGACAAAGTCATATAAACAATTTTGCCCGCTGCCCCCACAAAAGACACGCCACTTGTGCATGGGCTTATTAACAGTTTGTAATGGTGTGTATTTCAATTAGCAGTCTTATTTTAGGGCTTCCTGTGAGAGCACGTTTCTCTCACCGCAGAAGTTTGATAAAGTTCCGTGGACCTCAGGGGGAAGCCCCCCCCCAATCCCTCACAAATTGCTGTTGTCATCAAATAACTGGGACACCATTGTGACAGTAGAATTTGAGAGGCATGTGTCAGCATATCACAGGCTTCACAAATAGTGGGAGCAGTTAAGAACAAGGTCCTGCCTACCGCTAACAACTACACAGGCCTCCGAGGGCTTACATATAGATCAGCAGTAATTTATATATTGGCATCTCTGGGGCATAAACAAATGGGCATCGATAGAAAGAGTGTGCCACTTAACTCAAAGTGACTTCATGCCAGTACCTGTACAAGCCGTAGCTCCTTTATTGGCTACATCCCCATTTTTACAAATAAAGACAGTGAGAAGTATTGTAATGCTGATGAAAACAGCTGCATAATTCAAACCTCTGTGGCTCTGGAGGAGGCCTGAGAAAATAACCCTCGGTTTCAGCATGATAGTTGACTGTATAGATTCTGAAAGATGCAAGGAGGGTCTAATGAGAGAGACCACAAGCTGCAACTTTGGAAATATATGATTCAGGAGTCATGAGTGATATTATAGTGACTAAAAATCAGGATATTGTGTTTACAGCTACTGCAGATTCAACAAGACACCTAACATTATGGAAGTGTTTAGAAGTGGAATTGCTGGAAGGGTACCTCTGCAGTTGTTTCAGTGCCTTTTTCCGATGCCCCGGGCATCTGCTGCATTCCTTTAAATTGTTTATGAAATTAAAACCTATTAGCAGACCTCTGAAATGTGCTTGAGTTTTGAAATCCTTCACAGCTAAAAGTGTTAACTGGCTAAATTTAGCAGCTTATCCTGCAATTCGCTGCAACTTTAATGACAAACTTAAGAATTATTAACTGTGCTGAATTACAGAAGATAACAAGAATGGAAATCAGTGGCTGCCTGAGCAAATTTATTCGCTCTACATCGACAGTTCCAAATCACTTTGGTACTGCTTTGAAAACAATTACTTCTTATGTCAAGCAAAAGTTATTTATAGTCCTCATAATCTAATTACATTTCTCATTTAGACAGCAGATTCAAAGTAACTAATAAAATAAATTAGAAAAAATATAGAAATAAGAGCTCACAGCTCATATATAAACCAACTGTGGTTAGCGAAGAGGAGGGGCAGTCTTCTAATGGTCCTAGACAGAGTTAGGATAACAATAACTAGACATTATTACAATTATTAAATGGCCAACAACTGAAACCAAGGGCAGGCTACACACAAACCCTCTCGAAAGTGCATATCAGCAAAAAAGAAAAAAAAATCCTCTAAATGTCCCGAGATTAAAAAATAAATAAATAAATAAAACTAAAGTCTTATGAAGAAGTATAAACCGTGTCGCCATCCCTGCTGTGCGTGTTTGTGGGAGTCTTATTGCTGCTCATGCAACACCAGGGTCACAAAGCGTCAAGAGATAAGAATACGTGCGCGGTCAAACCACTACGATAGATTTTCCCACCACACCAACATACAAGCTGTCATATCATTTACAAGGATAACTGCTGTGCATAACCACACAGAGCAGCTACACCGTAAGCAATCTGCGTCAAACAACTAAAATAGTAATCGCAGAGGGAGGATTGCGTGTGAGCGCAACTTATTGAAACTCTTCTCCCCAGGCAGAAGAATATAACCATATAAAGTAAAAACAGCAGTATATGATTGTGAAATATATATATATATACATATATATTTATATATCTGAGAAATCGTTCAGACCAGACTGATCCAAAAGGCATGAAAGATGAAAATGAGATTGGTATGCGTTATTAAATAAATGACAAGCTAGCATTCAGTCTCTCTTTTTTTTTTTTTTTTGCCCTTGCACCTGCAGACGGGGTCTCATTGAGATTTGCCTCATCAAGAGTCGCGTCGACAGGTGCGCCGTGGCCGCGGGGTGCAGCGTGCAACCTGCGGCAACTTCCATAATCATTAATCATGCATACGCGAAAGCAAAGTTAACCACTGACACTGCATTAAAAAAAACTTATCCAATAATCCCCCTTGGATTTGGGATTTCATTAATTAACGAGCTGTCTGCTGCGTCTGGACGTGTTGATTGGCGATGGGAGACTGAAGTGCATGCTGTGAATTGGTTCGGTCTGTCCGCACCGAGGAAATTTTCTTTACTTACAGTTCTCAAGAACTGGATCTCATCTTCTCCTTCTCCGCCCTCAGCCATGGCTGTGAAGGAGCCTGCTTAGACTCTGGAAGCCACCACTGACTGCCGGCAGAAACGCGATGCTGTGCTTCTCAAGCCGATATTAGCAGAGAGCTCATCCACAGCCATATAGGGCAGCCCGGCCGAGCCCCCCACTCCTCTCCTTCCTACTCCTCATCCACTCTTCCTCCTCCTTTCCTTCCCCCTCCTCTCTGCGCCCCGACGCCTAGCAGCAGCAGTGCGGACCAACGGACGGACGGAGCCGGGGTACCAGGGGACGAGCTCCCGGTGGTGGTTGTGGTGATGCTGCTGCTGGCAGCTGATGCTCTGCTGCTTAAGATGATGTGTGGTTGTACTAAAATAGTAATACTTTTAAAATGTTTGTGGTTTGGTCTCAGTCTCTGTCTGACAATGACGCATGCTGGTCTTGACTGGCAGCAATGGGGCTGCATGCAAAGTTGTGACTGTCCCTGTCTGCACCCCCATCCTCTTCCCCTTCCTCACCAGTGCGCACATATACCCCACTGAACAGTTTTGCCCAAAATCTGTAATACGTGTAAATGTAGCTTAGTGAAATACTTTTTAATCTTCTTTTGGAGGAACTTTATATCTTCTGTGTTGTGCAGGGTTTAAGCTTTTTTGTTTTCATAACTTAGGACATTATAGAGGCATTTTTCGACTTTTTTTTTTCATTTTTCTACATTAAACATATTTAAAGGCTTGCTTAATTGCATATTCACGTGTTTCCTTTTAATATTTATTTTGGAGTTTTCAGGAAATTTTTTGATTTTTTTTTTTTTGAGAGTGATTGAACACGTGTACCTAATAAAGTGGTTTTGAGTAAGTACAATTGTACGATTTTAAAATGGTGGTAATCAGATATATACGTATAAATGCTATTTTAAATGTATTTAAAACATTTTCAACAAAATACAATTCAAATATAACATTTGCGCTGTATGAAGATTGTCTGGATGTAAAATGTTTCACTCACAATGACACGAAGGAGTGCAGATTATATGCAGAAATAAATAAAACGAATAGATCTAAAAATGAAAGATTACTGCTCGTGGTTCAAAGTATTGTGCCTGACCATCCAATTATCTAACTGGGATTGTACTTGCAAGCCTTTAACATAAGTTACTATGCAAAGCGAAGCCTTTATAATGTTAGTCAGGTGCCACTCATGTGGCTTTAATTGAGCCTGCAGAACCATCCTGTCATACCAAGACATGACTGACATCTAGTGGTCATCGTGTGAGGCCCTAGACCATTTTATTATATATGGGCCGTCTAATTGTTTTGTGAATGTAGGAAAAAATAAGGAAGTTCCAATGGTTCTTCATGCAGTTTAACTGAATTTTCATTAATTTTCAGTGACTCTTAACACCACCGTTTACACATGTTTTCATTTTGTTACACTGACTATACAACCATTCTCGTTTCTTGTCAGTTCAGTGTCTGTCTGACCTGTGTATCTGCCTCAGTCCGAGCAGGTTCTTTACCATTCTAGTACACATTTGTTCCTGTTTTGTCAAGTTTCCAGCATAATCTGAAACCTGATATTTATTTTGTGGCCAGGTCTTAAGAGATAACGACACTTGGCTTGCAGCATTAATGACGCATTACCACATGATGGAAGAATGCAATCACTTCACACACAATGCTGTCCTGCATTATATTTGTTGTGACATTTTCCCGTAACCAAATAGACATTCATCCTCTTTTTTTACGTATTTGTGCAGGTGCTATTCTTATAAGGTTAGTGATACTAACAGCTGCTTGTTTTCCGTAAACATTTCCGTAATCCATCAAAGACAGAGGGCCAGCAATCAGATTAGCCTGACCAGTGTGCAGCTTGGCATGGAAAACAGTTGGCCTAAATACTGTCTGTGATCAGTGGACTTCTGCAGGGCAGATGTGAGTTAAATGATGAAGGATAAAACAGAGAGAAATCAGAACCTTTGGCATCAACACACAACCTCAACTAGCAAGTAGCAGAATTATTCCTCTGAGTTTGCGCTGAGTTGATGACGTAATTAAACACTGTACAATTAGGACTTTAGTGTAAAAGTGATGTAAATGTGTATGCAATTAATTTGTATTTATAATGCAGAATACTTACAATTATTGAGCATTCTTTACTGTACTACTATTAATTTTACTGAAATGATAAAAAAATACTCCTTTTTAAAATGATCTCATTGTGCTGTGTTGTGCTGTGGAGCACAGCTGACTGTTTCATGCTGTTAACACAGAAACTTTTAACCCTAAACTGAAAAAAAAAAAGAGTGAGAGAGACAGAAAGAAATACTCCTGCATAACCCTGTCGTGCCTATTTTATCTTTCTTTCGATATAGATTGAATTCAAGAAGATTACAATAAGTCCAAATCCCCACGGAGCCTGCCGTCTGTTAGTTTGTGCGCTCCCATCAGTTCCTGTCAGGTATCAGGGAATTATCAGCAGGGAGTCTTTAGACTGGCTGACTCCTGTGTGTCAATGGGCGTCTGTTTCCTCGTAAATGCAGCTGAGTGCAACAGAGAGGTGACCTGCTGCAAGGAGAGACGCTACAGTTTGCTACAAGTAGGTGGACATTTAAAAATGTTCTATTTTGTTCTTTGTCTCATAAATGGCTTTTTTTTAAAAAACTGCAAATATTAATTAGCATTCTAAAATAATTTTTCCTTTTAAAATCAGAGGCTATGAATGTATAATATATGAGCAAACTAGCAAACGTAATCAACTTATGATATGGTCAGATTTACAAGCTACCTGTAAGTGCATACAAGTTAAAGTACTCATTAAAACAAGAGTGAAATACATGTGTTTTGTTTTGTAGCAGATCCTGTGGATTGTCAGTGATGACTAAATCAACCCCTCTCCTGCACTGTCTGTGGTAATTAAATAACACCATGCAGAGCACTTACAGTAACTTAAGCCTCTACAGACCCATCAATGAGAGGACCTGTGTGAGTCCATCCCTCTCCCCCTGCAGGAGTCTGTCTTCCCCCTCTAAAGCTCCTGTCAGCTTCCAACAAAAACTACCCTCTGACCTCAGGGAGGAGGGTCCAACTGAAACAGAAACGCAGGGTCACGCAGACGAGTTCGGCCTCACAGACTTTAGAGAGACCCTCAAAGCACTGGATAACTCATTTGAGAGCCGCTGGCTGACAGAGTTATTACCGCTGTGTTCAGAGTGCCAGGCTTTCATGGGCATGGGCAACAAACAGGCAACCAAACTCAAGCCAAATTGTCATAGTTACGCAGAAACTTGGGATGCTTTACCAAAATCGCCTAGAGTCCGGACTTTTCGGAAGAGAAGAAGAAGAGCTGAGGGGCTGGTTTGCACTGGTGCCCTTCGGGATAACCTCAAGATGGCACCTGGGACTCCACGGGTGCCTCTGAAGGCAAGGAGACTCAGAAAACTCCAGATGTTGTACTCCTCTTCCTTTGGGGAGTGGGATTTTGAGGAAGAGAAACCTATCATTTGCATTCCCACAGCCAGGAGATCGAGAACTATTGGGAGAATAAGGGAGGATATAAATACTTTAACACAGGAATTAAAGCCTGTGTGGAGGGCAATTTTGCCCGATACTTTTCCCGCAAACTTATCTAGATCAGTCAGCAAAAAAGGATCTCTCTCTCCCAGAAGGAATTTCTCTGAAGAGGAAGAATGCACTTGCACTGACTCTGACACAGACCTTTCTGAATATGACAATGAGATCTACTCTTCGTTTATCTCTAACACTAATATGGAGGCACGGAGTATCAAGAATACACGCCAAAAACACAATGAAAAGAAGGTAGACAATGGAAACACAAAGTCCTTTCAGCATAGGCTTGAGGTGATGTGGAAGAGGGCTGCAGCTCAGCGAGTAATGGGCAAGATTGAGGAGCTGGAAGGGATAATGCGCCGGATGAGTCCCACCAGTTTGGACTGGATCAAGGATGGCTACAAAGGGGAAGAAAAACCTCACTTTATCTCAGACGGATGGAGAGGAGAGGTGCCATCAGGGGGTTTGCAGCAGCTCCAAATCCTGCAGCAAAGATGCAAAGGTGAATTCAGCACTCAGTCCCCACTGGAAGACAAAGACAGAGATTCCAGTGAAAACAAGCTTCTGCTTGTTGAGGAGCTTCAGGCTCTGGGTGAAGCTCTGAGTCAGTCTCTGCAGCAGGTCCTGAGGATGGAGGGCGCAAAGGGAGAAAGGCAAGGTTTTAAAGAGACCAAGGAGTCTTTTTGTGAGCAGAGCCAGACTACAGAGCCTCTGATTCCACCATCACCTCCTCGCCTCTTTGCCTCTGTTGTGCCAAAGAGTGCCTCCTCACACTCTCTTTCAGCAGATGGAAACATTTCTCCTACACCCTCTCTGTCTGCAGTCCTGGAGGTTTCTCCAATTACATCAAGCACCTTAGAAAGATTGTCCCCCATCCTATCGCCTCTACTCATGTCCAGTCTGAGCGCAGCTGATCGGCAAGCAAAAACATCTGAGAGTCATGGAGTGTGGACTGAACCGACAGAAGACACCTTAATTATTCTGGGGGCTGGAGACTGTGAACGGGCCATCACTGTCACTGGGAGAACAGAAAATGATCGTAGGGACACTCAGGAGCAGTTTACAGAGGACGAGTACCTGTTCTCTTCAGGTAAAAATGTTAATAATAATAACAACGCTGACATCGTGATGATGTGATAGTTTTCTGGTTCATTACCCAAAACTCTCATTTCCAGGATAATTATTTCAAGCATAGTACAGGGGATAGAATTTTAGGCTTTACATACTGTACGATTGTGTTGTGGTGATAAGTTTGTTTTCTTTTTCACTAAAGAAATGCATCAAACTTTGTGCTACAGAATGCACTGTTTTACTGGTATTACAGTGAATTTTATATGATACCATAACTCTCCAACTCTCCTATTTTTAACTTGTGAAAAGTGTGAAATGTCAACTTAATAATCTTACAAATGAAATATTTATCAAAAGTTGAGTAAGGGAGTGCCTGAATCTATGCTGTTGGATGCTGAGCACAAATTATATTTTCTTTATTATGTTCCCCATTCCTTTGGATTAACCAATGAGTGTTGTTATGGACTCAATAAATTAACAATAGTTGCACTTAGGGTTTGAATTCTGGTGTTGTACAGTTGCATGCAGCTGAGTGCTGGCTGGAGCTGGCAGGTGAACAGGGCCGTGGCTGGGCTCCATCCAGGAAAACTAAATGGCAGAAAGCCGGGTGAGGCAAAGCTGTTACGGAGATATTCCCAAGACACAAAAACGAAGAATTACTTTAATATCAAACAATGAAGCAAAGCAACTTATAACTTGAGACTGTAACTAGACATTAGCCATTGTGTTGTTACAATGTGGAAAGACAATCAGAATATGATGAGACAATCCAGGGTTTTAATACTGTAGCACAGTAATATTCAATCAGTCCCACCATGGTGTGTCAGCAGGCCCACCAACCATTTTCTTACTCACTATGGGGGGGGGCATGGTGTGGGGCTGAGGAGTTAAAGCCTTGACGTTTTAACATTTCAGTATCCTCAAAAACATGAAATCTATAGTTTCCATGAAATCTGTCAACTTGGAATCAAAAGGTGTAATGAGGGATTTTAAAAAGGTCAAAGCACAGTCATCACACTGAGCAACTTTCTCTCAGATCATCTTCCACCTTTTATCACGTGCTTCATGGTCATTAAGCACACAGTGGATTAAGCTGAATAAAATACCTTCAGAAAGTTCTCAGCTGGAGAAAAGTGTGTGTGTGTGTGTCTGTGCAAGAACGTGATTTTACATATTAGTGATCGGTTAGTGAATTGAACATCAGAGGAAGAGCAGATGGTGTTCGAAGTGGTACATGGCGAGGTTTGACTGTCAGATTCAAACACTGATTAAAACACTGATTTAAATGCTCTAACCGCAGCCTTTCATTGTGTGCTCTCATCTCCTGCTGTAGTTTTCTCTGGGTCATTGAACACACATGCTCATCCACCCACACCAGACCTGAAGGATGTGTGGTAGTCTGCAAATAATGACCCCTTGCTGCTTTGATATACTACTACATCTAAGTGTGTGTGTGTGTGTGTGTGTGTGTGTGTGTGTGTGTGTTTTCATTCAGGCATGAAGTATTAGTGAGCACCTGATTTGGACACGCTTGTAACTTCAGATCTGCTCAGATATGAAATGTCCCATAAATGAGTTTGTGAAGACCAGTCTGAGTTTTAAAGACATTCTGGGCAGCAGTTCAGGGTCAGTATTGAACTTTAGGCCACGTAAGGCCTAAAGATGGACAGAACCATCCTCATAGTCGCCCAGGTTTAAAATAAGGATTCAGTGGTAAACAGTGTGAATTAAAAATGTGTAGCTTTGTGTCACACAGGAAGGAAACAAGGAGTGAGAATTTAAGCAAACAAAAAAAAAATTGGGGGCAGGCAATACATACAGTCATGTGAAAAAGAATGTGCACCTTCTTTCAGTTTTAAGGTTTATTGTATCAGGACATAATTAAAAATATATATATATTAAAATACAACCTCAGATGAACAACAACATGTGACATATTACACTGTGATTTAACAGAAACTAAGCCAAAATGCAGAAGTAGTGTGTGGAAAAAACAAACTACACCCTGTGATTCAGTGGCTTGTAGAGCCACTATCCATCCATCCATCCATCCATCCATCCATCCATCTATTTTCTTAACTGCTCATAGAATTGATAAGCAGGAGACATCTCAACTGACATTGGGTGGACAGTGGTGCACACCCTCAACAGGTCATGAGTCCATCACACATGAAATTTTATAAACTACAAATTATTCACCTTAAAATTCAAATGTTGTAAACTGTTTTTCGATACTGAAACCACAGCAGCAACAGTTTTATACTTTTTATTTGGAGTGTAGACAGCAAACCTTTTAACCTTCTTTGATGTCATTAGGGTGAGAAATGAAGCTGATATGATGATGATATGCACAGAGTATTTTCACATAGTCCAACAAGAAAAGTACTTCCAAATTTGTATCCTTTTAAATGATTAAAGGCAACAAGCTGCTGGTGTTTTTAATTCTTATTTCAACTTTCTTTATTGAATTCTAACAGCTTAACATACAGTATTAGTCAGTAGAACACTGAAAAAGCAGTAGTCACAAAGAGGAATTAACCTAATATATAAGAGGAATTAATATATATATATATATATATATATATATATATACACAGATATACATATATATACATATACATAAAGACAGTATAGAAGTAGATTATTTTAACAAATGTCTTTTTTTGGGGGTGGGGGTTGAACTCATTTATATATAGTAATACTTGCTAATAAATGCACATATAGTAGCAGAATCGAGCATTCCCTCAGTTCAGCAGCGAGTCCGACGTCTCTCCTTATTTTTCTGGCAGTAAAAGTCCGTTCAGGCCGGGCAGTGGCTGCCCAAACAGGATTAATGCTCTAAGCTATGTGAAATCTGTAGAGGATGACGAGCAGCGAAAGAAGAAGAAAGACATTCAGCGCCTTCTGGGGGTTATCCTCATAAATCCAGTTTTCTTTTCAGTGTGGTCAAACTGGGGGCCGATAGCACGTTTCTATAAGCAGCTTAATCTTCTGGAACGATTGTGCGTCCACTGAAAGTTACACAACTGTCTCTGTTAGTGCTTTCATCTGAAATGATGTTCACAGAGTTACTGCAGTCAAGCTCTGAACTATCATTAATACATGAACTCAGGAAATGTACGTTAAGTGCAGTATTGCAGTATTTGTACTGTACTGTTTTTAACCCAATTTTTACTTCTACTTTATGTTGTACTATTACGTAGTTTTATCACTTTACAAATTAAGATTTTTGCACACAAATATATAAAAATTCTAATTGTTATATGTTTTCAATACTTTTTATTTTACTGCCGTATAATAATAAGCAAAGTTATGCTGATTTGTCAATACATTTATTACTCGAATAACATTTTTGATGGTCATGCAAAATAATTCACACAATTATGCAGATTATTTTCCGTGTTAATTTTTATTAAGTTATTTTTAACACAAAGTGTCACGGCTGGGTGCTGCAGGCAGGGCAGGGAGGACCTCAAAGCAGGACGCAGGCAAGAGCGGATATGTGCTTAACACGTTTATTTAACCACTGAAAATAACAGATGCTGGACAGGGGCCAGCTACACAAAAACTAAACTCGAAACTTCAGGAACACTCAGCACGTACGTTAACTTAAACGTGAAAGACTCAGGACCCGACAAAGGACAAAGACCAGGGCAGACAATAAATACACGAGGGTAAATGAGGGGAGTGACAACAGGTGGGGAAACAGCTGAACACAAACACGCAGACGAGGCAGGGGGAAGCAAAACTAAATACAACACACAAGAAACAAGATACTAACAAAATAAAACAGGAAGTGGAACTGAGGATCTAAACAATAAGAAACCATATAACCAGAATCTGGTCCCCCGGCCCACAACCATGACATGAAGATGCTTCTGTTTTAATGTTTCCATCTTCTTAGAGCTGCCTTTTAATGTAATTTTACTTTTTTAATAATTAAAATCTATTAATAATTATGAGGTTTGTATTTTGGGGTAACATTTTATCTTTGTTTTGCAATTCAAACAATCAGTGACATCAAGAAAGTAATCAGCATACACATTATAGTATTTTAATTGTCACTGTAACTATTGATATTAAAAAAAATTATTAAAAATCAGCCCCAACTAAACTAACTACAACAATAAAACTATTTTCCATAAATAGATCAGCAAAGACGATGTACTGTTTCTCTGCTTTGAGCACTCCTACTTTTCCAACTTTAAGTATATTTGAATAACTATTTACAATACTTCTAATTAACATTTGAAATGCAGGATTTTTACTTGTAATGAGGTATTTTTTTTATTGTTGTGTGTCAGCACTTTCACTAATTAAAGGATCCAGTTACTTCCTTAACCACTGGCTTAATCACCACCTTTGAAGGAAGAAATGAAAGAAAACACACACACACACACACACACACACAGCTACCTGTGTAACACAAGTGTGCGCAGAACACATTAGCTTAACCACAGTGGGCTTAAAACCATTCAAAATAGCTGTCTTGGCTATACTCTGATAACCCTTAATCCTACTGTGGAAACTCCCTAAGATCATTAAATTTACATTTTCGCATTTCAAAAACAAAACAAAGTTTCACTTCTGCTCCATGTGAGATTAAGCTCTGATTGATTTCCTGCAACTCCCCACAAAGGGAGCCTTAAAAGATTAATTGTTACCATTCTGTTGTGCAAATGAACTAACTGACAACCATTAAAGCAGTGTAGAGAATTGAAATTTAAAATGTCTTTGCTGCAGTTCCCCCTGACATTCCCATGGTGACACTAAAGTTTAACATGCAGCATTTGACAGTGGTGGGGAGAATTGGTTGGGCTTCAGAATTTAAAATGTGCTTGCTATCAGTAGTATTTTACCTCTTAAATACCTTACTATAAACTATGACAGCCTAGTCCACTTCCAAAAATAATACAAAGTACAAAGTTGATATGTCATGGTTTGTTTTTGTTGTTATTTAATCTAATTTTCTCCAGATGAGGCTCTGCAGAGACAGGAGGAGATCTGGCAGCAGGAGATCGAGGAGTCTCTCTCTATCTGCAGGTCTTTTTCTCATTCATCCAGACCCAGACACATTGACTTCCTGCGCATCACTGCCCCTGATGAGGACATCACTGACACACCCACAACCTCCCCTCTCCCCCAAGATCTGAGAGTGAGTAGAATGAAAAATCATGGTGTGATGAGGAGCGCCTCTCTGCCGGGCTGGGTAGAGTTGTTCATTTAAAATATGACCTAAAAGATGACAGTGACAAAAGGTTAGCTGGTGTACTGAAGTAATCCAGAGCATGATACACTCAAAACCAACACCAAGTAATCCCAGAGTAGCACAGTTGTTATCATAGGCTGCTCACAGCAATCATGTTATATAAGCATTATAAATGACCTTAACTCTTAACCCTAGAACACTAACGTGAGTTTTGTAATGCTGTCACTCCCACTTTCACGCGGATGAAAATCACCTGACATTTGTGTTCTAAGAGTAAACACATCATTTTGTGTTTCACTCTGACAACTCGTATATCCCAGCAGCAGGATACAGTTAGAGTTTGGCATCTACGCTTGGAGCTCATCACTACCTGCAAATATGATGTGCAGACATCACCTTAAAGTCTAAATGTGGATGTTGGGGTGGTGGAGAGGGTGAAATGGGCTTAACATGTCACTGTGTGAGAGTATAAAAGCAGCTTTTCCCAGAACTTAATGTAATTGTAACAAATTACACGTGCTCGTCATTCTGCATGTGCAAAAAGTTACAAAAAGTGTATGCGTCATTTTTGTGATACCTTAATCTAATTTCTGTGCAACTATTCGCTGTAAAGCTGCTTGAAATAAGCCCCCATCTGCATTAGTCAGTGTTGCATCATTATGATATTAGCCTTGAACTTGCTTCACAGTCCTGCAAGTCCAGGTTAAAAAAGTGGCCTCACGCACCAGTACAGTGCTACAAAGAGCTCTGTGTTTCCTGTGGTTGCATAACAGAAGGGATTAAATGCAACTCTTTTTTTTCCCAGCCCTAATTATAAGCTTTTTCAAAAAGGAACGCTTTAAGCCTAATCTTAAATATAGAGAGGGAGTCTGTCTCCTGAATCCAAACGGGGAGCTATCAAACAGGGCTGCATGTTGACTGATGGAACAACTACCCTGTAATGCGTTTAGATCCAACTGCAGAGCCACTAATGCTACTGTGTATGTAACACAAATTGCTGATTTTAATTGACTCACCATTTTCAGTAAGTTTTGTGCAACCATTTGGAAGCTGAAACTGATTCTATTGTATACTTTTGAAGGAACACAAACATTTCTGTAGTGGAGACAATGAACTGTACAATTCAGTACAGCCCTAATTCATATTACAGCCTTGTGAACTGCAGACACTGTAGTTCTGCTGTGTGAAGCTGAGTATTTGTGAAGATGTGTGTGTGTTTTTAATGCTATCCCACAGGATTTTATGGATGCATTCCTGTTACATAAACACACAAACTCACATAAAAGCTACAGTGTCTCTCTCTTTGAATGAATGCAAAATGCCTTATTAGTATTCATAAGCTTAAGTATAGCCTATTGAGACCTCACTGCAGGGTACACAGGCATGTCTCAGACATGTGGAATAAAACACCTGTTAGAGAAATGTTCACAGTGTCATTTGATACAGTAAAAATTGTTTCACTGATGAGTTTTGTCACTTATCTGTTGACCCGAGAGCCAAGAATAACTCAAACAGAGAGGAGGAAGTTCGGACTCTTATTGTGATATTGTGCATTAAGGAATCTCCACAGTATTAAAAATAGAGAAGAAATATTTTTCAAAATGGTCAGTAACACTAATACCTAATATATTAGTTAGTTTGAAACCCAATACACCCACAGAAATCCCCACCTCAAACCTTTTTGTCTCTTTTTTAAGTTGTTGTTATTTTGACCTTATTTTTAAATCTATTTTTAAATCTGTATTTTCATTTCTTTGCTGCTATAAATATATTTCTTTCTTTTTGTGACTCTTCTCTGCTTGTTACTTTCTTTTGTTTAGGTCACCAACTTGAATTTTATTTAATCTGAAAGCTTTTTGAGAACTTTTATTTCTCTCTGGTTATTTGTTCATTTTATGCACCAAATAGAAGCAAACAAAGAACTTTCAGAGCACTCTGACTAAAACATTCAAGAGAAAATTAACTGTCAGTAGTTTTTTAGTTTCCCAACACTGTTGATTGATCCTGTAGTGTGAGCTGATTAGAAGTGCAGTGTAGGTGGAGTTAACCCTGCCGAGATGCCCAGAGAGAGACCTCCCTGTAACTGTGGATTTACAGGCCAAATGTTTAGCAAGTGATCCCTGACAGTCCTATTTACCCTCCTTCAGCTCTGGGTGTGGTGCTCCTCCATCTGTTCTGAGTGGCTTCCTTTGTCGTACAGCTCACGGATGTAAGGGTGTTGTCAGCTGGACACACCATCTGCTTCCAATTACTCTGTGACAATCCACAGAATGGTGCCCAGGGTGCTGCTCTGTAAACTACTACAGCAGGTACAGAAGAGCCAGAGGGAAAAGGGGGCACAAACGAGAAGCTGAAGCTGGAACTTTAAATGTGGCCGAGCTGAGTCACTCCACCCAGCAGCTTGGCTTGGAAACCTTTACTTTTCCATGACTGGATTTCTCTCTTGCCATTGGCCAGTCTGAGTGACTAACAGCTACTTCCAGTTTTAGGTTTGGAAAATTAGGACTCTGGTAAGACACAAAGGAACTGTTAAAACACAGAAAGGATATGCCTGTTTCTTTTCAACAAACTGGAGCACAAACAGGCTGGATTTTACGGGCATCAAACTTTTATTAACTCAAACATCACTTGCATTTGTTTATTGGTAATAATCTGATGCTGCATGATTCTGGAATCACATACAGAAATGTATGCATGCCATACTGGAGTCTAAAGACCAATTATAACTTCTTAGACTGTTAACTATGAGCAGTCAAGTTTCTCCAGCACTTCCTACTAACTCTATTCTGGATAACTTTACCGGTGACTTGCAGTCGACGGAGCAGCCCAAAGCCATCCTGGAAATTTTCAGGAACCTCTTTGGGGAAGAATCTGTGGACATCATGCAGGACGAACTCAGCGGCGATCTGAAGAAAAACGGTGATGTGGACTTTAAAGATGCTTCTGAGCATTCTAGAGATTCTTTCTCATGTGTTATATTGCCTCGTGCAGGTGAAAAGACCTCTAACTCAGTGGGAAATTTAAGCTTGTGGGAAAAGGGAAATGACTCAACAGACATAACAGAGGAGGAGAGGAGTCATCATAACATAACCAAGCAGGAAAGTGTGGCTGTAAATACTGAAAAAGGCCTTGAGAAACAGAGCTTTGCAACAAATCATCACCAGAATAACCTGTCAGAGGAACACAAAGTTAATGGCTGCAGCAAAGAGGGTTGTCACATATCACAGAATCTACCGGATGAATGGGCCTCGAATGAAACTCTGCAGACAAATTATCAACACGTTTCAATTGACTGCGTGGATACAGATGATGACTGTGTTACATCCATCAGTGTTGTTGATACCAAAGATGAAAATGCTCAAAGGGAACCCTGCCAGGAAGATTCTGACACAAGTTCTTCCACTTCAGACGTGGGTTTTAAATCACAGGAATGTGAAAACAGTGAATCGTCTAAAAGTACAGATATTGTGGTAACCGTGGCTCCAACAGGACCAGCTGCTGAAGAGCTGGAACAGATATTGGATAAAGCTGAAGATGAGGAGATGGAGATAACAGATGCAAATTCTGACTCTCCCACACTGCCCCACCATCCTCCCAGCCTAAAGGATAATTTGCTAAATATAATAATAACATCTGCAGCTAATAATCCTCCACCAGGCTCCACCTTCAGCAGAGCCACTTTCTCCCCTACTGACAAGCAGATTCAGGTCCCGGCCCTCTTCAGCGGCCTGAGGGTCCTGAGGAAGGGGGCCGCTGGACCAGAGCACGACACCGTGGCTCACATTAAACCATCTCCCCAGGAAGGAAGCAGGGCAGTTTTCACAGAGAAGCAGAAGGATGTGAAGGTTCAGGGGAGCTTCTTGGACCAGATCTCTCAGTTTCTGAATCGAGAAAAGAGAGGAGATGACAAAGAGGAGAGCGAGGAGCTGGAGGCTGAGGGAGACCAGAATGAAAGCAGAGTTGATGGAAATGAAGGTAGCCAAGAGGAGGAGAAGAAAGAGCTTGAAATGGAAGAAGAAACAGAAGTTTCAGAGTCATGTGAGCGTCCAAAATCTGTGTCCAGTGCAGAAGCAGCTTTTGATGCATTCAAGGCTTTTTTCACACCAAAGCCTTTGAAGAAGGACCCAGCAGATAAAATCAATCTGGATGCACTAAGGAAGAAGATGAGAAGTGATAAGGGGGTACTTAAAATGCTTTCTGAGAGAACCTCTACTGAGACTCCTGAGAAGAAAGACCCACCTGATGACAATGTATGCATTAGTTCTCGCTGTGAACTCTTTGTACTCTGATTTTTTAAATCATCATTCATAAATCTTTATTTAAGTACAGTTGCAAGAAATATACAACTTCTGTTAATAAATAATATCATAATTAATATCTGTTTTCTATTTCCTTACTCACAGTCAGAGCCAGCCACACCAGGAGAAGGAGAGGAACGAAGTCCTGGCCGCTTACAAGCTGTGTGGCCACCTCTTAAGGAAGAAAAACTTGGGCTGAAGTACACAGAAGCAGGTGCAGACTAATATATGCATGTTATATAAGAATATATAAGAAAATATTTAATAGTTTGAATTTTTAAATGTGCTCTAAGTATATGTACTATGAATAACTTAATATTGAGTTTCAGTTAAATGTCAAAGTAAACGCAACATTTATAGAGCATATGAAATGTCATTGTTTTTAATTATGTACAAAAACACATCTTAAATGCATTTTGGAAACAGGGTGCGTGCTGTTGGTCTAAAATTAAGAGGGAAAAAAACATGGGAGAAATGATTAATTTAATTGTTGTTTTTTTTCATGTTGAATGATGTGAACTTTAGTGTCAAAAGAAGAAGCAGAAATTAAAGGTAATGGTTCTGAAAAAGATATAATAAGCTGGAATTGTTATGAACTGGTTAATAGTGCTGCCTTGCAGAAGAAGGTTTTGGGTTTGCTACTCCTGCTCAGCTGGGGCCTTTCTGTGCACTGTTTGCATGTTCTCCCTGTGCCTGTGTGGGTTTTCTCCACATGCATAGCATGCATGTTAGATTAACTGGCGACTCTCAGTGGGTTGTAGGTGTGGCTGTGAAAGAGTGTGTGTGTGTGTGTGTGTGTGTGTGTGTGTGTGTGTGTGTGTGTGTGTGTGTGTGTGTGTGGTTGTCAGGTGACAACCATATAGACAGGCTCGAACCTCCCATGACCCTAAGTTAAGAAAATGTATGTATGTGTTTGCATCACTGTAAAACAGAACACAATCTAAACAGAAATACTACAATTATGTGAAGTACTCTGAGTATGCATGACAGAGAAGCAGTGTTTGCTCTGTTACCATGTGGTGGATGTAATATCAAACTCCATTACAAAGGTAAACAGAACTCCACCCGTAAATGTGTAAACTTCCACGTTCTGAATCCATCTGCATGCTTTGAAGGCACTTCCCAGATTACACATTGTGCTCACATGTGTCCTAATTTTTCTTAATTCATGAATCATAGTTTTGACAGGTATAAACTTGCCCTGCTTGCTTTAGTATTTCATTGGATGATTTGATCAAATTTCCTGGCTTTCTTTGTAAAATATTGTAATCCAGTCATCAGATGGACTATCAAACACTGTTTGATCAGGAACAAAACCATGTGTACACACCCATATCCCTGGATATTTCTGTAGACACTGTGAGGACGGTTGAAGTAAATATACTTTCATACCTTTCAGCAGCTCAATCATCCAACAGCAGATGAATGTTTGCCTAGACAGTTTGCCTAAGATGCGAGTCACCTGTCAACTGTGAGCCATGCACCAGTTTACAGTTTGGGCTCTGCTGCCATCATGTGGTAACACGTTATAATGTTCTTGCCCTCTGTGTCCTCACAGAAATTTAAAAAAAAAACCTCTTACTGAACCATATCTGTAAAAATTAATGTCTGTTGTGTTATTAGAAAAAAAACCCCATAAAGCTGCTCTTTGTTGATGCTGTGATCTGTTTTTCTCAGAGCACCAGGCTGCTCTCCTGCAGCTGAAGAGAGAATGTAAAGAGGAGCTACAGAAGTTAAAGGTCAGCATGAGGGATGAAGGATGAGGGATTGTACATAATTTACATGATTGCATGAAGAAAAACATATAAGAATCCTTTGATTAGCTGCTAATGGTTTTATTTTATTTTTTCATTTCATAAATTTTGGATGGAGTTTCATAAACCTTTAAGAGTCAGAACCTTGTAAATGATGGATCTTTCTAACTTTAGAGGTCTCTTGAGTTCTCGCCACGTTTAGGTTGATATTTGTGATTTATGGTTAGTTGCCTGAATCAGTTTCCCTGAATTTTGGTTCAGAGATTGATATCACCCACAAATGCTGAAGTGCAACCTTACAGAGCAGGCTTTAGATTTATCAGTGTGAAAGATATGACTTATCATTATTGTTCATGTAACGAGATGCTTATCTTTCCAACACAGTGGATTGATAACACAAGCTATGGTTTAAGTGAACCAACATTATTTATTTTCAGGACGACCACAGTCAGGAACTATCCAGACTGAGGTTAGAAAATGAGGAAAATGTTGCACATCTGGAGTTCGGCCTTGCTGAGCTGCAGGCCAAACTCTCCCAGGTTGGGACCCACTGTCAAGGAGAATTTAAAGATATGGCCGTGTCTACAGCAGACGACCTTTTATGCAAATCATTTCGTACCGTCTGCATCCAAACGGACCGAGAGACCTTTGTCAAAATTCCTGAGGATGGTGAGGGCATGGGAAGGAACAGTGTGTGCCAACTGCAGCAGAAGGTGGCTCCCAAAAAGTTGGACCTTGCTTCCATCAGCCTCAGCCTGGCCGGCCAGATGAACAGCACACTGTCCTCCTCCTCTTCACCTGTAACTCTTCCTCCCACTGGAGATGCTGTTCCTCTGCCAGGACAACCACCAGCTCCTTCTCAGACAACATCACCAACTAAATCAGATGTTCTTCGTCCTCCTCCTCCTCCTCCGCCACCACTACCTCCACCATGCTTGGCCCCACCTGTTAACCACATTCAGGCATCAAATGACCCTCCACCACCACCACCTCCACCACCACCTCCTCCACCCATGCCCGGGTTATCTCTCCCTCCACCTCCTCCTCCTCCAGTTGGAGGTCTCATGGTTGATAAACCTCCCAGGAAACCAGCAGTGGAGCCTTCCCGACCCATGAAGCCACTTTACTGGAACAGAATCCAGATCCAGGACAACAAGTAGGTTCACCGGAGACATGTGTAAAAGCATATTCAGTGTTCTGGTCCTTTAACAATCTAAAAATGTTTATTAAAATTAGACTATTAAACCCCTACATCATAACATAAAATGACATTTTAATACAAATTAATCCATAAGTAAGACATACTGTAATTACTGCATGAAGTAGAAAAGTCAGATTGTGCCAAATTAAAATTGTGGGTTTAAACATTTTAAATAGGTTTGAATGTTGTAAAATTTGAACACTTTGCATTTTTGTTACTAACCTGAAGCACTGGTGGGGTTTGAGGTGTACAAGCTAAAAAGTAAAATCAGATTCAGAGATCACTTAAAGAAAAGTTTATATTTAGGAGGCCTATTTGTGTGTATCCATTTATTTAAATAATATTTACATATTTACATAAATAGCACATGAATTTTTTTTTTATATAAATATAATCAATGTAGTCAATTTAGAAGATGTTGATATTAGCCAAAAATGAAAAACAAAATGAATGAGGTATAGTCTGACTGCAGTTTTGAACAAAAAGCCATTTTCAATGAATTTTTCGGTCCTTTCATTCACGCACTACAGTGTTTCACACACCATCAGCGAGTCGTCCTTCGATAGCTCAGCTGGTCGAGCAGAGAACTGTAGGTGCTGACAGCAGAGCTCCCCAGGTTGCTGGTTTGAATCAGGCTCAAGGGGAATGTGGTATTTTCACACACAAAAAACAAACTCCAGATTAAAAATAAAAACAAGCTTCCCTCTGTAAACGATAAGCAAGATTTATCAATTAGAAGATTAGTGGGAGGTCGATCCCTTCTTCGGTCAGCATCTCATGTACTTGGGTGCGATATCCAAAGTGCAGCTGATGCATCGTTTGGACGTTTTGTGATAGTTTGAAAATATTGAAAGGCAAAGAATAAAGTGGTGTATGAACATGTGTGTGAATGAGATTCTTCTACCACTGAGTGGCAATAGAGCTTGTGCACCTTAATACAACTGTCCTGTTTTCAAAGTGTAACCCATTACTCAAGAAATTCCTCAACTTCAGCTGTACTCTAACGGATTTCCAAAGTGTGATGAGGCAGTTATAGGGAACCTATAAGCCAAGTGGCAAGCTACTAGTGAATTACTTGATATGGCTATGCAGAGTAAAGCATTATTAAATGATTTATACTATAATGATTAAAAAGGAGTTAATGCACTCACTGGCCACCTCATTAGGTATACCTTGCTAGTACCAGGTTGGACCACTTTTACCTTCAGAACTGCTTTAATTCAACACATTCATCACTGAATAAAATCTTCAGAATAAATGCTAACTGGAATTATAGAATCCTGTTTTATTGCTTGTTTGGCCTCATATCAGCAAAATTATGTTTTTTTTAACACTTAATAATAATACTTAATACTGGTCAGTGACAAACTTTAAACCTTGTATTTCTCTCTCCCGCAGTAACAGCACACTATGGAGTACTTTAGAAGAAACAAACTTAATTAATGCCAAGGAGTTTGAGGATCTGTTTGCTAAAACCACCACACAGACAAAGAGGAAGCCGCTGTCAGAGACTTATGAGAAAAAAGCAAAGCCCAGGAAGGTAAGAAGTAATCTTTCAACATCGTATTACAAATCATTCCCATTCCGGGGCCATTACTAAAGAAAATGAAGGGTGCAGTGTTTAATGGCATTTGTCCACTAGAGGGGGGTGATGCATTGTTGTTTACAGACTCTTTTATTTCTCATTATGAGAAGAGAAGACATTTTGAGCATAAAAAAAACAAATAAAAAACAAAACAAAAAGAAGTTTGTTTGGAGGGCAGATACACTGAAAATGCCTCCACAGAGTTTTCCTGTCCCAGTGACATTCACAAGCCTTTAGAATAAAATGGAAGTGCTGCTAACAACTGCAGAAGAGCATCTGTGTGAGGTATAATATGCTTTGTTTGTTATTCTCCTTTTTCACAATAGGGTCTCTACTAATGACTCACTAATGGTTTTTTAATGGTAAGGTGGTCATGGTAACCATGTTTGTGCTTGTTTTAGATCATTAAACTGTTGGATGGTAAACGCTCCCAGGCTGTGGGCATCCTCATATCGAGCCTCCACCTGGAGATGAAAGATATTCAGCAAGGTGGGGGCATTTCACTCACTTTCATCGTACTGCAAGGAAACAGTGTTTTAACACACTGATAGTAGGCAAAACTGCGCTCATTTACCATTATTTACTTCTTTTTTTTTAAAGTCGAATGAATTTCAGCCTATAGAACAAAATCATTGCACTCGTTGTGTTGTTCAGACACAACTTTATCATTTCAAACCAAATTAAATTGTATAATTAGAAAAAACACTCAAGAAAACTATATTGAGTTTATTATAGATTCAAAAACACATACATAATTTAAAAAACATTTCTTTGGACATTGACTGCTTTTTCACTCGTTTTCATTCCAATCCTTGTACCTGATCAGTTTCAGAGGAGTGTTTTTCTTGTTTGTTAAGCCAGTTAACACTGACCTTTGAATCATTCAAGAGTAAAAAGGCACCTTACTCAAAGGATGAAACAGTGCTATGTGTACATATAGCAGACAAGTTGACAACTTAGCAAAGAATCCATATTAAATTGAATTTTTAGGCACTCTGTTACTAGCAGCCTGTCACAGAATTTGTCCCCCCCTTCCCTCCTTTTTTTTTTTTTTAGCTAATTCTGCAAAAAATGCCAAAGAAAAAAATTACACAGTTTAACAGGCAAAAGAATAGTATTTTTGCACCATCAAAGTGATTCCCAAAGTGCTATTAGCCAAAAACCTGGCATATCTCAGCACAGTGTGCAGCGCGTCCTTATTAAAGTGGGGCAAGTGGAGGACAAAAGACAAAGAGGATGATCTAAAAACTATTTACAGCAGATGAGCGGCGTCTGAAAGTCGCATCCTTAAAAATCCATCAAAGACTTGATCCAGGACCTGAGAGATGCATCTGGTCCTTTAGCTGATCTATCTGCTGTTCACTGAAGCTTCATCAGGAATGATCTCAGTGGCAGGGTGGCTGTTAAGAAGCCATTCTTAAGGAAGGGATACAGGTTGGAGGTATGCTAAATTATACAAAAACTGGACTGACAGTCAGTGGCAACGGAGTGATGAATCCAAATTTGAAGCTCTTGGCTCAAATCATCCGAGAGGTACAACAGTGAGAGGCTGCAGCCATCTGTAAAACACAGGGTGGGCTCTGTCATGGTTTGGGGCTGCATTTCAGCCAGTGGTGTTGGATCATGTAAAAACTGATTAAATTATGAATACAGAAAACCACCATCAGTTGGTATTTTATTCACCATGCAATACCATCAGGAAAGCACTTGGCAGTGATTTCATATTTCAGCATGACCGTGATCCCAAACACACTGCCAGTGCATTGAAACCATACATACAGTAGATAAAAGTCATGTCATGGATTGGCCTCCCCAGAGCCTCAACATTACTGATTAGTTTGGGATCACCCTGACAGAGAACAGAATAAAAAGAAGCCTGGAGAACTATTCCTGAAGAGTACTTACTGTATAGAAGTGAGAGGAAAGCTTGCCTTAAAGAGTTCGGATATGTTGAAGAATAAAGGTTTTCATACCAAATATTGACCTTCAAGATTAGAATTGCACATACTGTGATTTGCCTTATGCTTCCACATGTTTCAATAATTGACTGCATCTATTCCCTATTTTCCTAGCACAATATAAAGAAATGAGAGGTGGCTCGTGTCTCTTGCTCATGACTATATTATGTATTCATGTTGCAGTTCCTAACTCCCTCTTCTCTGAGCTGTCACTACCAATGAATTTCCAGTTTCCATAATCCAAGGCTCTGTTTACCACCTTTGAACTACCTCTCTTCTATCACGGTCTTTACTTTCTTTAACAGCCACCCACGCAATTTGCCACCAGTTACATCAGCTGCCAGCTCTCAATAGGAATTCCCGTCAGAAAATCGTTGCACCTATTTTCACATTTTCCCAGCAAAATATAAAGAAATGAGGGGTAGTACGAGACTTTTGCACAGTACTGTAAAGTCACAATAAAATCAAAATTATTTTCTGGTATGATGCTTTATATAGTGCTTACACATGCTAGATACTGTCTATCATGTATTATGTGTTCTTTTCTGTATGCATACTGCTGACTGAGCTGCGGCATGTCTTGGCACTGTTGTGTAAGGGATTTTAAATCTCAACAGTCCTATGTCTGAGAAAAATAAAGGTTAACAATATAAATAAATATATCTTCACATTTGTACCCTGTTTTTGTGGTGGAAAGCCTCTGGAATAGCATTTAGATTCTCATCACTGGTAAATCCTCAAAGCGTGTGTAATCTTCTTTTCCATCATAGAAGAGATGGATTACAGTAGGTCACTAAACTAGCTGTGTTTCCCGGCCAGTCTGGGAATTCGAACCTGCAGTAAACATTCAGGTAACCACAGCTCCCTGAACATCACCCTTGGTTGACTTTAATCGTGGCATCACAGGGAATGTACCCTGTATTTCACTCTGAATATGAGCTGGGGGGGGGGGTGAATTTGAAGCAGGATTAGTGGCCCAAACATTCACCACAATGTCAGCAAGACAGACAATCTGAAAAACCTTTGGAGCAAACAGTAAACTGTGAGAGTAAGAGGAATGCGAAAGCCTATTTTTGTAAAAACATTTTATTTTTATTTGTATTTCCACTGATAGGTTTATTATACGATTATTGATTGTCCGTCATTAGTATATAAGAGCAACATAGTCAGGTCACTTTGTGGTCTTTAGGATTTGTCTGGTTCAGTGTGGTAAAATGTGTTTAGAGTTATGAATGATTGCTCTACTCTCATCGACTGATCTTTGATATCAGTCAAAGGGTCACAGTCGGTATTATTTCTACAAAAAGTGATCGATACTTGGAGAAATGCTGTGACTGAAGCCTAGTAAACATTTCTGTCTTGACAGTATACTACCTTTGGATTGGTTTCTAACCATATAGACATATTAATCACAGTTTTTTTTAAATCTCCTGTTTTCCTTTTCTGTACATTTTCACTTCTAGCTGTACTGACAGTCGATCACTCTGTGGTGGACCTGGAGACCATTGAAGCGCTGTATGAAAATGTACGTATTTAAGCACGAATTACAGCGCACAATTGTGCACAACAACGAACCTCTTATTTATAAGTTACTGTCGATCTGGCAGAGAGCGCAGCCGGAGGAGCTGGAGAGGATCAAGAAACACTACGAGACGTCAGAAGAAGAGGACGTTAAACTGCTGGACAAACCTGAGCAGTGAGTACCTCAGCAGATGTTTAGAGAGTGCAGCAGTAATTGATTGTATTTGTAGACTAAATCGACAAACACCAGGCCTGCGGATTTGACAGTTCAAACAGAGATGGATAATGTCATTGCATTTTGGACTTTCACTGTTTATGTAATTGTGCTCCAGGTTCCTGTATGAATTGTCTCAGATCCCTGACTTCACATGCAGAGCTCGCTGCATCATCTTTCAGTCGGCCTTCATCGATGGGATCGCCTCCACTCAACGCAAGCTCAACACTGTCTCACATGTCTGTAAGGTGGGCTAAGCACCTGTCACAAAAACCCATTTCGTCCTTGAAAATGCCCAGGTGACATGTGGAGTGAACAGCAGCCTATTGATTATCTAGGCTCTGCTGGAGAGGAGCAGTGTCAGGGAGGTGATGGGACTGGTGCTGGCTCTGGGGAACCACATGAACGGAGGAAGCAGGACCAGAGGGCAGGCCGATGGCTTTGGCTTGGAAATCCTTCCAAAACTCAAAGACGTAAAGAGCAGGGTAAGGCCTTGATACCCACAGAGTCACTGTGGCTCTTTTGCTTGTCTTTCAGAGCTGACTTGATAGCAGGTGTGCAAAGTGTTGGGAGTGAAATTGTAATCTGATATGAGAAAGCAGAGGGGAGGTAAGTGTAAAATATACCATAATAAAGAACCTACAGTTGTATAGGCAGAGAGGAAAGCAGAAATATCAAATGTAGGATCCATCACAGTGATAACACTGGACAGAAGGGCAAAGATTTGACTTCAAATCTCAGTGAAGTCTGGGTGACTTAAAATTAAAACTACATTTATTTTAACTGAGAGAACTTGAATTTGTTGCATTTATTAATACGTCTTTTTAAAAAGGAGTGCTTTGTTGCCATATATTTTTATTTGTGTTCAGATAAAGCATCTTTTTTACTCCATGTTTTATATAAAAAGAAGAGCACAGAAGACTGAACTCTTCAGCTTAGCCTCAGCAGTATTCACAAATGACAAGGCTAGAATATGTAGCTCATAAAGCTGCTTGCTGCTCCCCATACTAGTAACAGAAAGGTGGGCTAAACATGTTAATCAGTATTTTTAATCAAATCGTATATGCTACATACTTACATATCTTAATGGTTTTATTTACAATTCACTGATCCAGCTTTTATGTGGTTCTTCCATTTCTTCTCAGGACAATCGCATCAGCCTGGTGGATTATGTGGTGTCATACTACTTGCACAATGTGGACAAGGTACTTTTAAAAAATCATGTAATTGACAAACTAATCAGACAACCCTAAATGAGCACTCGAAGCACTTTTTACTTCAAGCCTTATTCACTTATTCATTCATACAGAGCTTTAAATCTATTCTGTGTCCTCCCCCTCAGACATTTATATCAGATTACAGTAATAGTTACTGTTGCCAGGTTACAGACCTCTAATCTGACTTGATGTGGACAACATAATTTGGAAAACTGGTCAAACCGCATCTTCTCCAGGAACACACAGACAGCAGTTTGGTTAAAAAAAAATGAGGTCTGACCTTTTAGACCCCTTATGGTTGACTGGTTTGCATGCACTGTAAAGCACACGGACACACACACACACACACACACACACACACACACTCATGACTGCATCAGGGGCAACTCAGGGCTCAGTATCTTGCTTAAGGATACTTCGACAAGCATGACCTTCAAACTGGTAGATAACCTCCTCTGCCTCCTGAGCCACAGCTGCCTCAATTATAGATAGCTATTGTATATTAGTATGCTGAGAATGGAAGCAGCTTCATAGAAACTGATGTATTTATGTTGTTTTCTTGTGAGGTTTTGAATGTAGTTGATGTTTAGTAAGTTCATGGAGAATCACAGTCAGTGCCTTTTTAACTAAATCAAATTCATTTTTATGGTGTGCATACTAGACTGGAGCACACTTCAAACTGCAACCAACTAGACAAATTTTTCCACAGAGTCAAGATGCACTCTGTGTCCAACATGTGTGAACCTGGACCAACTCATATGAAGCCAGCACAGAATTGGTTTACATTTGGTTTTTTTTGGGTAAATTGGCTAAGCAGGATGTCATATTAGACGATAAAACACTGGTTTGGACTCGTCCTTCAGCTGGGAATCACCTAATTTGGCATCACACGCACTGCATCCACAGATGTAATACATTTTTTAAATGTTTTCATCCACCAGAATGCAGGCACAGAGAAGACTATGCTCCCTCTTCCTGAACCACAGGACGTCTTCCTGGCAGCGCAGGTCAGGTTTGATGACCTCGACAGAGATCTGAGACATCTTGGACGAGATCTGACAAGTACGTGACGTTACCATACCCTCTCTTGTTCTCTGAGCTTTTGAAAACAAGCATAACAAACGGATCCAGTCCCCACTTTTTGGTTAGTATTATTAGATGGTTGCACACATTCCAGACAGATGGCGAGTCTCCATGTGACTTGGGTGACCAGGGGTAGTGTCAGCTTGTGGTCATTTTGTTGTGTGTTTTTGTTTGAAAAATCAGCCAGTGTAACTCTATCAGTGTGATTTTCTGATACTTTCCAGAGGTTCCCACAGACCAAACTTTGGCCCGCTCTGGCATCATTTTTCCTCAGACATCCCCCCACCCACCTCCACAACCCTGGCTTCCCATCAGTGGCCCCAACCATTGAGTAGCTGTTTATACTTAAGGCCAACAGCTTGCCTCTGTGGCCAAACTCATGTTAATGAAAGCTCTTAGAGCAAAAGATTTCCTCTTGTCTTTCTAAAACTTTTTGCTTGTTCTTTGCACTGCCTAAGTGTGCCCATAAGACGCCATTCAGCATGCTGCTCAGTTAAAAGTCATTCTGAGGACAATGCTTACGCTGCATGAGTATGAGTATGAGGGAGTTCATTGTTGTGTCCTTACGTATGCATGTGGTTTTGCATGCATTTTATTGAATGCGTGTTTATGTGCATGTATTCAGAGACTAGAAGGAGTCTTGCTGCTGATACTGGCCTGGCGCCTTTCAGATCCAGCTTCTAATCCTCAGCCCATCAGATCTCCCATCGTTGTTGCTTTGTGCCCCTGTCGCCAGTGCAGGGAGACCATAGCTTCCCACTTATGTAATCTCCAGACCTCTAGTATCTCTGGTATCTTTGCAGAAATGCACGGATCCTTAACCTGTATCACCTGGGCTCCAGTGTGGCCCCCAGATGTGTGCACCAGATAGCTTTCTTTACCTCTCAACACAGCTTTGTCTTATCGCACTGTCTACCCAAACCACCGTGCAATCTGGTTTGCCTGTCGCAGGTTCCTTTTGTTCTGCCTGTTTGAACTGCCCTCATGCCTGGTTTGAGGCTCTGCTTTTGTCATTCGTCACTCTCCCTCTGTTTTCTGTTTGGCTGGTATGAAATCTTTGTTTGTTGTGGTTAAGCTTCTCTTAAGTCATCTATGTTGAGACTATATTACATTTACATAACTTATTCACTGTCAAGTTCATTCAAATTATTAGTAAAGCTAACCAGCAGTGCAGATTTGGATTTATTTCCTACAGTTTTAAGATGTCTGCTGTTTAGTCTTTAAAACTGTACATTGCAGTGGCTTCTTGAGGCTTTGTTTTGTTTGTTTGTTTGTTTCAATTATAGTGGCAATGAAAATAATTTCTTTATGTTAACAAAGACTTAAAATATGTCCTAATTATAGCTATTGCCTGATTGCTTTTCCTTTTATCCTTTATCAGTCACAGTTACAGCCATGCTAGCGGTCTGGATCTGTGCTGGTCCAGATTACTGGTGGATGCATGTATTTTTGCACAAACATTCATGGTCCTAAGAGGATAAATCCTCCTGTCTTTGGTGATTTCTTAGTTTTGCTGCAGGGTATCACCTCCGTAACTATTTGATGCGTCGCTGTGATATTTGGTACACGTTTATATTCTCCACACAAATTATTATATTCTTCAACCTTTCTTTTGGCTCAGTATTTTATTCATTTTATGAGCAAATACCTGCAAAACTAGTGACATTACCCTCTGTACTTTATGTTTTTGTCTACCTTTGTAGCAGGCTGACATCATGCGCATATTGCTTGAGAGTTGTCTACCATATTGGATGCGATACAACCATTGGTCACGACGGAAAAGTGTGTACTCCCCGACTGGTTGATGAGCAGTTGCTGGATGTTGCTGACAGTTGCTAGGTGAAATCAGTCACAAAGAGGGTTTTGCACTGAAAACCTCATGATGCTTGCTTCAGTGGCTAGCAGTTTGTTTGTTTTTTTTTAAAGCCTGTCTTGTCTGGCAGGTTTAGCAGTTGGAATTACGACCTGAATGCATTGTTGTGCCGAACGCATTTGCTCTTCCAAGATGCTCTTCCAACCTGTGATATACACAGGTTGCTAGCAGTTTGCATAACAGTTTGACTTGTCTGCGTATACACGCTAACTGCTAGCCGAGCGGTGGTAAAACTTGAAAAAAGTGCTGCCAGTACATTTCAGTGTGCCACTTTTAGACGAATATGCTCTGTTCCAGTTTGTTTCGCACTCTGACAGTTTCACTTGCAGAGTGGCTGGTGAGTGTTTGTGGACAAGTTGTTCCATGCAAAGTGCAGGCAACTGCAGCAGCCCACTAGTAACCAAAACAATCTTGAGGTTTTTGCCAACCGATTGGGGAATACACATTTTTCCCACATTTTTTCATTGTGGCCGATGGTTGCCAGGAGGTCACTGACTGGTCTCTAGGTCTGTGTGACTGAGGCTTTAGCAATTGATTTTCCAGCACCTGCTATCAACTTTTAGCAACCACTTGACAAATGCTCAGGGACTTTGCCCCTCACGTTGCCAGTGGCCTGACTGAGGCCTTATTTACTTGATCCTACACTGTCACCATGATTGCCCAAAATGGCAGACAAGTTAACATCATATGTCTGCAAAACCTCAATGCATCTAGCAAAAAATACTTCTGTGCCAAAGTAAAGTCTCACAGAGCTGTGCTACAGACTGCTGGTGTTGTATTGTGAGCAACGGCAGGGGAAGGGGACCCCGAATTCTTTCCCGTGCACTCTAAGACCTTAGCTGAAAAAAATCAGGCAAGCATAAAACATGGATCTTCATATTTTAGGTTTGCTTGCTTTGTTCCAACATAAATAAAAATGTCACCTGAACATTTTTCTGCAGTTTTAAACCTATATAGAACCAGTCCTATTAAAATCTAGCCCTCTTATTGCCAGTTATTTGTATTCGTGTTATTTTTTCTTTGAATAATTTTACCTTTGCTGTTATTGCAGCATACTCTTTTTTTTTTTCACTGTGCAATCTAACAGAGGTAATGCTGTGATTTGAGGGGTGAATAATCCAAGCATATCATCATCAAATGCTGTACACCTCCTTAAGAAAGCATTTATCCCTCGCCATGAAACAAAATCATTGTTTCAGTGCAGTTTGTATAATTGCAGCCTCACATCTGAAAGCACCACGCTGCCAACATCTGCCGACTGTATTTACATGAAGGTCCATAACCCTCTTCAGTCTGAAATAAGCAAATGTCTGTCAGGCCCAAAAGGCAGACAAAAGAAAGAAAGGCTCCCCACACAATGCAGAGGGAGAGATACGCGCCTCTACAGTTTACACAAACCCGAATGAAAACAGTATTCTTTTGTAATCTTATCTGAGAGATGTTGATCGAGCATTGGGGTGGGGGTGGGGGGTTCAGCCTCTATTATGACTGGCTCCACAGACTGGCTCCTCTGATCCACTGATTGGACACAGCAATGTGGAGCCGCAGACTGGAAGAGGAAAGGGAGAGGGAGAGGAGCAGTCGCCATCTCTGGGCGAATCTCAACTAGTGATATCTGAAGAGGAAGCTGTGCAGATAACCTTGTGCTGGGGCACAGGTGGACCTAGTTCAACCCAGATCTCTTCTCTCTGTCTGTGAATTTGTACAAATTAACAGAGGCATTATAAAGGAGAGACGACCACTAAAAGAATCCTAATTTAAATCTATGGGAGGATTGAGCAACAGCACAGATTGTTGTAGTATATAAGTATAAGATAAGTATATCTTCCAGGCAAAATAAGCCTCTTAAAATATAATTTTGGGGTTGAACTCATTGAACTTTTTAAACATTTGTTGTTTTTATTCATCTTGATTTTTATGTCCCAGTCATCATTGTAAAGTATTCCATAGTTGTTTGTTTACCTTGTCAATTCATTATAATAGTCTCACAGATGGCTGAAAAAGTAAAGACAAAAGTGGGGTAGAAATGTCATTTATACATAGTTGTAATAACTGTCATTTTATCTGTTGAAGGGTCTTAAACTGCACTTTGAACTATTAAAAAAGTCACTTTTACATTTTATATACTAAAAACAAAACAAAACAGGGAATTAAAAACTACAGGATAAAAATTTAAAATTAAATTACAAATGGAATGCATTTCAGCATCTTTCAGTTGCAGAATTTAATGTAACACACAGGTCATGTTCAACATGTCTTTGTTTTTGTGGTACCAATAAACTACCTTAAACTTGCTATTTTAACCCCGTAAAGTCTGAACCGTGGAATAATTGCCAGAAAATTCAACATTTTTTAGAGTCGTGTTTATTGAATCTTGTGACAGTTTTATTTAAAAAAAAAATTAAACATCAGTTTGCATATGTGAGTTTTAATTTTTATTATTTTCGCACTTCTTGTGCAGTTTATTTATTTTATTTTTTTTGAGCTCTCAAAGAAACTTGTTATATCATACGCTTGGCGTCGTTGTGAAAACAGGTTATTTAGAAGGCACTCGCACATCCGTGAATTATTCTCCAGAACATGGTGGAAGTTACTGTATCTTTACCAAAACATGCCAGCTTTTCCCTGACATCTAGAGATTTATTTAGAATGAGACAGTCATTATTTTCCTGGATTTTCTGTTTCTGAAGTTTGGGTTTCTGGAAGATACCCTTTGTGTTATGTTCGTGTTGCCTCTCATTTACTTCTTCCAGCGATTTAAACAATCCATAAAGTGTTCCAAAGAAATGAGGAGACTAGTGTTCCACCACAGCTCTCATCTGAAGTTTTGTGATCTTTGTGTTCTTCTCAGGGTGCGAGAAAGACGTACAGAAGGTTTGCTCTGACTCTCCTGAAGAGCACCTGCAGCCATTTAAGGACAAGATGGAGGCTTTTGTGCTCAGTGGTGAGTAGTTACCATTAATTTAAGGGATAGAGACCAAACCAAACCAAGTACATCCTTACTGCTTCCATAGGAATTAAGAGTGTAAGTAGCAGCCAGGGGCTGTTAATAAAATGCACTTGATTAATTTATCATTTGCAAGTGTGAGCACCTCTATGAAAGCAGAAGTTTTGGCAGTTTGCTAGTCTGGAGTATGCAGGTTAACACAATTCCAAAGTCGGCAGCACAGCTTAGGTTTACAAAGTTGTATCTGAACAAACCACTTCTGGCATAATGTCCTTTGTACAGATAAGACCAACGTGGATATATTCGGTCATAATCCACAGTGCCACGTTCGGCGAAAACCAAACGCAGCATATCAGCACAAACACCTCAAACCAACTGTCAGGCGCGATGGTGGACGGGTGATGAAGAAAACGATCGAGGTGTGGAAATGGCCCAGTCGAAGTCTAGACATCAAACTGATTGAAATGGGTCTGTAGGAGAGACATGCATAAACTAATGCCCACAAACGTCAATGAACAGAAACAATGTTGTAAAGAAGAGTAGGCCAGAATTCCTCTATATACTGCAACTGTACTTTCCCCACTGTGGGATCAATAAAGTATCATCATCATAACTTCATCAATGAGAGACTGATAAAGTCATACAGAAAATGGTTACTTCTAGTTGTTGCTGTTTTGCAAGCTATTGAATCACGTGGTGTACTCAGTTCAAACTTTCTTTTTTTCCCCAGAACTGTATTTTGAGCTGATTTGAGGTACTTTTTAAAATTTTGTTCCAGTAAATGGATTAAATGCTGTGTGCACACCTGAAATGTGATTGAAAAGTACGGTACTAAAGATATTTTACATTATGAGCTCAGATGTTTTGTTTTAATGTTTAGTGTTAAAATCTTTTGAAGGGCAGATTTTGTTCACTTGACTATCCTCTGAGCCTCACGCAGCTTCTCCTGCATCAACAAGGAATCGCCAGCTTTCACTTAAGAACCTGCCTACTCTTCTTCACATTCGCACTTATTTCTGCTCTTAATGATTCCATAGTCATGGACACATTATTGGACAGTCGCATGAAAAGGCCCCCCACCCCTCACAGAAGAGTGAGACTCAAAGAGAACTCTTTTTAGGATTTTTGTTTTCTGTTTTCTTTCTTTAAATTCTTTTTTAAAGTAATTTCACATTCAATCAAGAAATGTCTTTCCTTGCCACTCGTAAATTGCAGCCTTCTCACCTTTAGTAGCCTGAAAATTATCAGTGGAGTGGCTTTAGTATTTGTATGTGAAGGAGACAGGATGAATTCAGAGCGCAGCCTAGACACTCAGATAGGGATCAGACAGATTTGGCATTAGCCATAGACACACAGGCACTGGGCCTTCTGTGGAGCTCTTTCACTGCAAACATTACCTATTAACTGTCATCGACTGAGGCATTCCATGTTGTGTAAAATTTTTTATATTGACTCATTTCGACGCTGAGTATTCAGTGAATAACTAAATACTTCTTGTGTCATCTCTTTGTCCACCCAATAACAAAGGTATCACAAAATCAGAATGTCTTCTGAGGAGCACTCTATTCAGATCATTGTCCAATGTTTTTATTTGTTTTAAAACTACTTCAGACAATTGGACTGCATGCAAGTTTGTTTGTTTTTTTCAAGACTTTACCTTTTGTTCAAAGATCTGAAGTTTATCTTCCTTCAAAAAAAAAAAAAAAAAAAGCTATGGATATGAAATAAACCAGGGTGTTTTAAGACAGTCTTCAAAATATTTCATTAGTGGGTACAAAGTTGTAACTTTTTTAAATTTATTTTTTTTATTGTTCCGGACGTTGTTCCGGGACTGAAGCAGACTCCCAAAACATTACAGAGAGACAGACACAGATAACAAGTAGCCTACCTGTTATTTGACATAATGGCATAATAGCAAGAATGGCTCCATTGACTGTGTAATTGGTGTTTTAAGACCAAATGGTTGTCTGGCTCCATTAGACAAGGTCATCATCATACAAGAGGTTCTTATTGTGTTACTGTGAGTAATTAGATTAACAGACTTTCCATAGAGTTTAATATCCAATCTGTATTTTTTGGATCGTTTTGCAGCAACTAAATCTTTTACCTGAATTTAAAAAAAAAATTTTTTTTACAGCACGAAAAGAACATGGTGAAGCTTCTTATCAGATGACGACTGTACAAAAAAGGTAGGACAATTAACTTGTTGTTCATTCATGTGCAGCGTGCAGGCCTCTAACTGGAATTGGTTATTCAGAATCAGCCCAAGTAGCTACCAGAGCTGTTTTCAGTGCACTCACTCATAAATAGTTATAAGACATCTATTCTCTGGAGTCTGAACAAAAAAACAAAGCTTACTGGACATCTTTAGGCTTCTTGAAGACATTTCACTTCTCATCCAAAAGGCTTCTTCAGTTCTAAAACCAAATGGTGGAGAATCGCAGGTATTTAAACTCCAGTGGGGGTTGTCCCCTGGAGGTGTTTGTTGACCAACTCGTGCATAATCACGTGTGCCTAGGTGTGAAAAAAGGCATGGGTTATTACAGTTAATGGTTTCGGGTGAAACCACTGTGAGACACCTTTCTTCAATTGACCCACTGAGGTCACTTGAAGAAAGGTGTGAGTGGGGTTTGAGGTGCCTGAGAAGGGAGCTCAGGACTGCTGAGGACTTCACGCTCCAGAGACTACCATGAACTGGATGACTGAGAACCTACACAGATATAAGACATCTGTGGAACGTTTGTTTTGTTTTTTTATGTCATGTCACAGAACAGAACACAACATCCAGTTCAACAGTTATTGTACAGATCATTTGTATTTTGACTCATGGTGATATGTTTTTATATTTCAAGTTTTAAGACATGATTATTTTTGCTGCTAAAAATGAGTCTTGAGGGTCATAACATGGCCGTGCATACTGAAAAAAGAGGCACAAATATTGAGTCTGTTTTGGTCATTTTGCCTCCCTTTTAGGTCAGTCTGTTTCTTTTTTATGATTCTTTTTATCAGCTTGCATCTCTTTATCATTTTTGTGTGTCTCTTCAGTTATTTTAGTTGTTTTCCATCTCTTTTTGTTTACTCTGAATCTCCTTAAAGTCATTTTACATCACTTTTTGGTTGTTTTGCATCCCCTTATTGTCATTGTGTACCCCCTTTTGTTTTTTTTGCATTTTTTCTTCTATTGTTGTCATGTTTTGTCATGTCTCTCAGTATTTTCTCAGAAACAGATCAGACGATGTAGCAGCTAAATGGGAAATGTCTGCTAAAGTTATGGAACTGTAATAGCAGCTGTTACACATTGATCAACTGAAACTAACTGCAGATAGCAGAAGACCTGACTTACGCTTTCGAATAAAAAAAAAAAAATCTTGATCTTTTGTTTTTTTCTCAGTTTCCAAGATTTGGTCCTGTACTTTGGACTAAAACCCAAGACGGGAGAGAAGGAGGTGACGACTGGTCATTTCTTCATGCTCTGGTTTGAGTTTTGTGCCGACTTCAAGACCAGGTGGAAAAGGGAGAACAAGAATATCCCTAAAGAGAGGTAAGCAATAGCTCTTTGTGTATGTGTGTGTGTGTGTGTGTGTGTTTAAGATTTCACCCTTTCTAAACACTTTTCCACATGTCCCAATGTAGTCCTCTAATGAACAAACATCGTGACTGCTGCACAGTGTGGAAAACTGTTTTTTGTCTTTACTTATTGTACCTTTGGTGCCAATGAAAAATAAGAATTTTATTTCATATTAAAAAAATAACCCTTTTACATCTTTATTAGGCTTTTTTGAACATTTAGTCAGTGGAGCATTGCTCTGACACAACAGGTAAACATCACCCAGTGATATCAGTACAGGTGATATTATATTATCTGATACTGATGTATATAGAGGCATCATTTCCTGCAAGGGTAAAAATCCAAAGCATTTTTTTTAATTTGATATATTGCATATTTCTCAGTTTTACTCAAACCTATTAACTTGGAACTATTTTGCAGACTAAAAGAGGCTCAGCTGTCGGTGAAGAGGATCACAGGGGAGAAGAAGGTGGAGACGAGAAAGACCAACCCCAACAGCCTGGTAAGACTGGAATCAGATGATTTACTGAGGAAGCAAAGAGATTTGCCTCGGCTGACAGATAAAATCATACAAATTCAGGAATTCTCTTGCAAAGTTACCTTTAAGCACTGCTGCTTTTATTGAGTTACTAGAAGGTTTTTTGCACTCTTTTTCTCTTTTAAATCCAGTCAAAATTTGTTCCCAACAGAAAGAGCGACTGCGTCAGAAAGAAGCCAGCCTGTCTTCAATTTAAAGGAACCAAAAGAAATCCAGATCATTCTAACCATCGCACAACCGTCCTCACAAGGATGGATCCAACGGAATGTGAACAAGGATACCAAATGTATATATTCTTTGAGGAATACAAGAAAAACTGGAGCTTAGAGTTTATTTGGGTAATATTTATGTAATATAACTTGACACCTTAAAAATGTATCTAAATTTTAAATATTAAAAAAAAATCTGTGCAATATTTAGAAAGTAATAGCTTCAGCTGTGTACAGACAGGTACATTTTTGCATTGAATCTAAAATGTAAAATCAAATCTTTTACAATATTTTTCCACAAATAAAATAATTGATCATAGAAAACTGATGTTGTAGCTTGAATGCTGTTTTATTTACAAGTGTCATTGCAACAGATGATACACAAATTATACACAGCCATAAAATCAAGTGGCTTTTAGCAGTGCAAGTATAAATGTGTATGCCACTAAAAACCTTCAGCTTCATGTCCCACACAGTGGAAACAACGCAACCTCTGAAGTCCTCTTATGTTGTTGCAGATCCATTGGCTTGCAGGTTTGCAACAAATGTGTCATTGTGGACTGTTGCAAATCATCCTGCCTCTCAACATCACTCTAAACCTTCATATCTGCAAAACCATGTATCAACACATCCAAGTCTACAAGTTTCACTCACAAAACTGCAAGCAGTGACTGATAATTGGCAGATTTGTGGTCACTGTACTAAAGTTGTAATGGCCGCTCAAACTATCACCTTATACTGAACATGACACCTGAATCTTCCACTTAGCAGTGTGTGCTGTATGTCCGCAGATTTAATGGTGAACTCTTGAATGTCTCTCCCAAAAAAGGCTCAAGCATGTTCCTCACTTTTCTGTTCCCACTCACGTTCACCTTTTAAGTACTCCCCCTTCTATATTTTTTTTCACAGAAGACAACATTATCGGTCGGCATGTCTTAGTCTGTGGCTAATCCATATCAATAGTAGTACAGCGGCACAGCTTTACGCGCTGGATTCGTTTCCTCCTTGTGCTGGGTGTCTGTCCCGGGCAGAAGAGGGTGTATGTGACCGTGCTGAAGGTTTTGGGTTTGCAGGCCGAGCAGGAGCGAAAGGCGTTCCCGTCCTCGTACTTGTTCCTCGGGATGTAGAAGGAGTTGCACTGTCCGTAGCAAAACCTGTTGATGATGCTGCGGCGCAAGCAGCCCTCCTCCTCTATGGTCTGCTTGAGCGGCTGTGTCTTACACCAGTCCAGCCGCAAGTACCGACGCTCCGTGACGTGCAGCGCTTCCTGGCTGGACTCCGGCACTTCGTATGTTGAAGTTACGGGCCCCGTACCGCGAGAAATTAATCCAATAATGGGGGGCTGTATGCATGTCGCCGATTCATTCGGGCTCTGTTTGTTTGGCTGAGGAAAAGCGCTTTGAAAGGTCTCCGCGTTCGTGTTCTTCAGCGGGGTGAGTAGCAGTGCCAAAACTACTGCAAAGCTCTGCGCTGAATGTGTCTGCATCATTGAAGCTGAAAGAAAAACGGAACAAAAGTTACCGATGGAAAGGAATTTACGCACAGCTTTTACGCACGCTTTAAGAAGCAGGCAGTGAATATTTTTATGCGCGAGTCGGAAGCAAAATCTGTTAAGTCGAGCTACCTGTTGATCTTTGGTTAAAAAAAAAATCCTCGCAAGATAACTTTGTCCATTCAGCATGAGTGTCTTCTGGAGGTTCAGCGTTCTCAGCTGTGGCTTTATGGATTACACAATGTGGAGATGTCCAATTTCGAGTTTCTCCGCCCCCAAACCCATATCCTCTCTATCCTGCCTCTGAATGCAAATAAAAATCATCCTCCAAACTTTGTAGATGCAGATAAACCGTTTATTTCATTGAACAGAACAAAAACAGAACAACCATTTAGACAAGATAAAGTAACCCAGAGGTGCCGCAGAGACTCATAACTGCGTAAAAGTGAATAAATATTGACCATGCTACAGTGAAGAATTTCACCATCTTCCCTCGCACGGCAATGCAAGACTCCTACTATAATTACTTTTAAGGATCGGATTTGAAATAGAAATACACTTCTCATACAAGACAGCAAAGTAATTAATTTGTCACATACAAAAAGAACCTGTTAAACCAATCTCTGTACATCCGAGAAAAACTATCCGATGAAACATTCTTACAGATCAATACATCTTTATACAACGTATTGTTATGATACAGGTGTAGATATATATTGCACACTGTCAGATGAGTATTCAACAACACATATGCTATTATTTTAGGCTGATTTTGAATTAACTCTCTGGGAATGTGACAGAATTTTAGATCTCTTAAAAATAGGAAAAGTGAACAGTTGGTGTAAACTAGGAGCTCAGATCTTAAGTATTTTAATATGTACAGATTAACAGATATGACTGCAAGTTGATCCTTTTCATTTCTGTATCTCACTTGAGAGCAAACTCTGCTATGAAACTTGCTTTAGGGGAAACATTTTCTCTTCAAGCTAAGGTTTCAAACTGCTGACCAATAACAGTTTGATTTGGGAGTGTCAGAGTTCTCAACCTCAAATGTGCATTGTTAAAAACTTTTATCCAACAGTATGCTGTAATATTGCAGTGAGTATTCCAGGAGCTTAGGTTGTGGATTTGCTGGCAGCAGGGACAGACAGTGCATCTTCCTCCTCTTCCTCAGAGAAGTGAGGAACAGATTTTTGGCGACCACATTGTCCAGCCTCTGGCCCAATAAATATGGGTTGACACTCTGCGAACAGAGATAAAACTGTTTGTACACATACTAGAAACATGTCCATGAGATACTTACATCTGATCAAATACAACAGAAATTCAAAGTGGGATTCTCAGCTTAACTCCCACGAGGTTAAACTCAGTGCAGAGTGTTCGGTGTTGTGGTTTCTCAGACACAATCCCACACAGGAAAAGCAAAAAGACAACCAAGAAATATTATACCCGTTTTCTTCTCTTTGGTCCTCCTTTCAGTTTTTGGTACAAAAGTTCCTTGTTCTGAAAACAAAAGGAAAAAACAAAACAAAACAAAAAAAAACAGATTTCAGACTTAAAATCATGTAATCATTGTTTTACAGCTAGTGTCTTTGTGCCAAATCACACTCAACAAATTGTGTGAATGCTGCTTTTAGGGAATAAAAACAGTATTCTCTCAGCTTCCTCGGGCCAGACAAAAAAACAAAAAAACAAAGGACAAGCTGTAGGCATGCATCCATGCACACAAACAACTTATTTGATCTTTTAAATATCAAAAATCTTGATTTTTTTTTTTTTGTTTCTGTGGTTAGAAATGTGAGCAGAACACCAGAAACCAAAGCTGCAAGGGCTGCTGCCGAGTCGCTGTTCCCAACAATCAAAGCACCGTAAGATGAGAAAGAATAGCCCCCCAACCCTCCTAAGATCTCAGCTCTAATGGGATGCTGATGGCCTCTTCTGGCAAATATCTGGCATTGATGGCCTTCTTCTGGCCTGGGAAAACTGATGCAAGTCTCAAATGATAACATGGCAAATATGGTCCAAATATCTCAAATCAATTGTGGGCCATTTTTAGCAGGTATGATTTCATGCAGTTGACAATGTGTAGTCTGGATTTCGCCCTAAAGTGGCCCATGTGGTAAATAGTGAATAAGGCCCAATTATGTGATGCAGCGTGGGAAAAGCCAACCGAGAATCCTGGCTGTGCACAAAAATGATGCAATCAAGAACAACTGGACTTCAAAATATTTCCAGTGTTTGTTATATAAACTTCACTGTCTGCAATATTTTGCAAAACCATACCCAAAAAAGCAGTTTATTAAACTGTTTCTGATGCATTATTTTGCCCCAAATCCTTGTCCAGAAAACCTCACTGCTACAACTGCACAGCCACACACACCTGGGGGTTCAACCTGGCCAGTCTCTAGCCTGTGGTGATGTGAACTTTTGGGACTTTAGCCTAGGTTTTCACATGCTGCATCTCATAAGGAAACCACCAACCAAGGGAACAGAATGTATTAGAAAATGTAATATTAATGTCAGAGGAGCTGTACTTCACATGCACGTGTGCTCCTGATTATGACAACTTTTTTTTTCCAAATGCAAATGTATTTGACCTCCTGCTGAAAAACTGGAGCTCTTTATCCAAGAAGTGTAAACATTTGCACAGTATTAATAATTTTTTGCTTTTCTCTGTTTCATGTCATTGTAAGGTAAATATTTCTGTGGTCTGGACTTTGTCTGGTAATACTAACAATTTATTCTGCGTAGTAGAATAAATCATCAAAATAAACCAAGAAACTAGCTTGTAATTACATTAATTGATTAATTAATCTATTAAGCAAATATATTAATTCCGGTTTTGCACTCACCCACTTTGCCAGGGCTGGGTAATCATGCTCTGGGTCAAACAGGTGCTGGTGTTTTTGAAACTCTCTGCTGAACTCGGCTGTGTCAGGAGCATTTTCCAAACATCCATCTGCTGCTGTGTAAGCAAAACAGCGGAAACAGAGAGGGAGTCACTTTTTCTGATCATTAGGCGAACCATGTGTGTTCTGGAAAAGGCTAGCAGTGAATCAGAAAGTGATCAATGCATTTATTTATGTCATTACTCTCTTAAAGGCCAAAAAAACAGCACAGAGAAAATAAGCATGTTCCTAAAAGCAGTATTAATAGCAACATTTTCCATTAATCCTCTAAAAGGGTCTGATCTGCAGAAATGAGAGTGTTTAAAAATAGCGTGCTCAGGGGAAGAATTCCTACCCGTCTTTCCCAGGGGGCAGGGGTTTGGAGGGTCCGGGTAGCCGTGGTCATCACTGAAGTCTTTGGGAACATTGTCGCCTGTCAGCTCAGCCACAATGTTGGGGATGTTTCCATAGGGGCCTAGATGCTGCAGTCCCTCATGGGCACCACCTGGTGGGGAAAACAGGCACTACAGTCACCAAAAAACAGCAGCACCATAAGTCAAAAAGAGCTTTGTTTACCAGGGGTGTAGCACAAAACTGCTTCCTTCCTGTTTTTGAACAAATAATTGAGCACAAATACTCATGTTCACATATTTAATTTAAAAATAAATCTATAAGATTTTTATCAAATATAAACTGAAAATCCCCACACATTTTAAGCCCAATACCGTTTTCAATCTTTTTGGTGCTAAGGCATATCAGAGGTCAAGGTACAGCACAATAACTGTAAATTATGTGATTGATAATTGTGAAAGATTAAATAAGCGTCCAAACTTAATTGTGTTTATGAAACTATAAACGCTAAAATGACAATACCTTGGTTGAGTAGGCCTAATAGCAGTATGTTAAAATGCATTACATTAAATTAGGATCATGATATAAAATAATATCCATTTTCTATAGTGTTTTTTTTTTAATGTTATCAAGCACAAAAATTGGACGGTCTTGCAGATACTGGATGTTTTTTTATTACATGAAGACATTTGCCAGAGTGCACACAGCTATGGTGGTGTGCTGCCTGAGGGCGTTTGACTGGAACTAGCAAAGCTAAATAAATGGATCCATCCCCATGTAAGTAACTATCTGCACCTATTATTTTGTGTATTAAGAAGCCGTGTCATTGTGGTATTTTAAAATGCTGTTTCATCAGTATGAAATGCTCCGGCTTCCTCAGAATGCCCTGCTCATCTCGAGGCACATCAAAAACTGGTCCAACATACCATAAAGTTTAATAGTGCAGCAGATAACTTAGCATCATAGTGAAATCATCCACAGGTGAGTACATGTGACAAAATTGGTGCATAAACTCTTATGATTACTTTAGTACTCATACTATTTGTATACTATATTAGTTTCAGTCACTCTCTTGGATGGACCCAATTCTCACCTATGCCCCCCCCCCCAAAAAAAACTGCTTATGGTGGTTCAGGATTTAGAACCAATTGCCTACTCTTAAGAAGGCCAGTGGTTCAATCCCCAGCTCTTTCATCTGCATGTTGAAGTGTCAGTGGGCAAGATACTGAACCCCCAAGTATCTCCTGGTGCATCCATCTGGGTTTGTGTGTTGTGTGAGCATTACAAATGTGTCTGCGGATGCAGGTTGCACTTTTAAGAGTGCTAGATGAGACTAAAGAAGCGTTATATAAACTTCATTCCATTTACTACGGACTAAACTAGGAGAGGGTAGAACACAGCGAACATGAGTTAGCGAGGATAACAAAGAGCTGGGCAGCACCAGCGGCGCATCGGTTGCGTCGCAGCAAGAAGTTCCTATGTTTAAACCTGCCCAAAGACATGCTTGTCAAGTTAACTGGCAAGTCTGAAGTAGCTGCTGGTGTGACAGTAAATGGTTATGCCTTTCATATGCGTCATTGCAATTATTTTGTTTTGCATGAAACAAACTGAAAACATTTCAAAGTTATAAATGGACTTACATACAGGCAAAACCTCTGAAATGTATCCAGTGGCTGAAATTCTGTAGTAAAAATGTTGTCGCTTTAGATAGAAATGAAGGCAAAATCAGAACATTATGAAATTTCGAAAATTCAAGTAGCTAATGGGAGTTTTCAAATTAATGGCTCCAGAGGGACAAACAGGCAAATCTTGGCACTTATATACACAACTGTGAAAGATTGTTTCAGAGAGACTGTTCAGTAGAATGAGCAAAAGTTCAATAAATGCATCCAAGGCCAATTCAGTGACTACTGATAACCATGGTTTTCTTCTTTTCTTAAATTATTAAGCAGTGTCACTGTGGTATTTTAAAATGCCGTTTCATCAGCCAGAAATCCACCGACTTCCTCAAAATACCTCGCAGTTCAGAACCGCTGGTCCAACATACAGTCGGCTTAGTGCTAATCTGAAGCTGTTATTGATACAAATAATTGCTTGGAATAACTTTTAGTTGCCGCTACATGAGCTCACCTTGTGTCACATCTTGCACATCATTTGAAGAGGGACCTAATTCTTAAAGGCTGCGTGTTTCATGGTGCTAAGCTGAGCTATGTTATTTTGATACGGCGCCACATCTGACAAAGGCTTACCGTCTTTAACCACTGCTGACAGCTAAACCATTCTACGCCTGTTAGTTGTGCTCTGCTCGTATTTCTTTTGAAATTTGTTAAAAGCTCTTCCCTCAGTTTTCTTCCTCTCCCTCTCCTTTCTTTCTTTCCTTCCTTTTTGGTTAAAGGGTGAATTTGCAGTCATCTTAATAGAATAAATTAGCTGTGAAGGAGAGCCCGGAACCATTTTGCTTCATTTCTAAGGGGTGAAAGTTGCATCAGAGAGGCTCCACTATTTGGGGGAATTAAGGTTCAATTGCCCAACTGATTGACTGAGACAATTTAATTATGAGACTACTTACTTTGAAATAAATTTTTAAAAAAACAAAAACTTTTTTCATTCCAGGCTATCAAGTTTTTCTCAAGTTGAGATACCCAACTCAAAATTTTGAGATAACCTTAAATATTTATGAAGCTTAATGCCTAATATAACACAAATAAGTCCATATATGCAGAGGGAAGTAAAAGCAGCTTGCAGAAAAACTGTGTTTAAAAAAAATATAGCCAAAAAAAATATAACCAAACTTTTTTCCTTTTTTTTTTTTACTTTACAGCATTTGAGTTATTTATGCAGATCATGATGAAAAGGAGAAAAAGATGAAAAGAATTACAGACAGGTGAGGTGGCAGGACATCATGGTTCTTGGCTCATGTACTCTTAAATCTATATAACATACCCTGTATGCTCTGAGGCCCGACAATGTTGGTAGCCTGATGTGCAGGATACTCCACCCTGGGCCGGGCAATGCCCAGCTGCTCCATGACGCCGTGCAGGAGGCGCTGGATGTCGGCCTCAGACACCTGGTCTGCCGTACGGGGGCTGCGGGCGGGAGTTCTGCCGAGCTGCAGGAACAGCAGGAGGCCGAGCAGCGATAACCGCACCGCCGATCCCATTTTTGTTGTCTGCAGGGGCAAACCCACAGAAGCCCACATCTCATATAGAACACAGCATATATTCATGCGCAATCACAGCTGTATTTTTCTGTTTTAATATTACAGACTACTTAGATTTAAACACACAAAAAGTGGCTGAACGGGACCGTACAAAGCAGGCCGTTCTCCGGTAAATGAGTAAAGCTTTGGTGCGCCACTCACTCTGTAAACAGAGTCATTAAGGCCGTTGTGTAAAGCCAATAAATGGACCCCCATCAACCAAAAACGGCTTAATTTATAATGAACCCTATTACATTTCATTACGTTTATTTGATTTATATGCATGATGTTGTTGTTAGACATCACAAATGATAAAATATCTATTTCTGTATATTTTCCTTACCTTGTTTGCGCTCAAGAATAGATCTGCCTGCTGCGCAAGACCTCTATCAAGCTGTCCAGAAAGAAAACGCACATTTCCGGTTTCCCAAAATAAAGCTCCACAAACGCTGAGAAACTTAAAGTTAAACACCGAGCTTCCGCTAAATTTACTCCGATCTAAGTCGACTCACTCATCTCCTATGGAGCTTCGATTCTGTGGAATATTCGGTGGAAACATTTTTTGCTTTCCTACGCATTTTGTTTTGAAGAGGAACACTTGATTTCCGGTGCCTTCCTCCGTGGCCATTGTGCAACCTTGTAGGAGGATGCCTCACCGTACAGTTGCCAGGAAACCATAAATCCGCTCCTCTCGTTGGCTGAAACAAAGCGCCATTTACTCATCGGGAGCTCTGCTTTGACGCCCAAACTACGCTTACATTCCGTCCGTCCATCCATCCTCTGCCACTTATCCTGTTCAGTATCGCTGGAGCCTATCCCAGCTGCCATGGGGCCAGAGGCAGGGTACATCCTGTACAGGTCGCCAGCCTGTCGAAAGGCTATCTACTCTGTTTTCCACATTAAATTTCTCTTCGTTTTTTCTTTTTAATAATATAAAGGCAGGAAATAGGGCTCCTCAAAGGCAGGGTTTGGTTAGAATATACAGCAAATACAAAACTGACTTCAGGAAAGGAGACTTAAAGATATCTTTATTTAATAAATAATGTATGGCAAAGCAATGGATACATCCTTCAGTCCCTTGTTACATAAATAAGTGCCTTAAATATATTAAAAATGATAAAATAGTTTTTTTTTCTAGTCACTCTTGTTAACCTCTAATAACCTGGTTGATGAGAGGTCTTGTCTTTGGGGAAATCAGCAATATTTGATGAATTATAGTGAACATCTTCTCCAAAGTGTGAGCTGCAGTTTTCCCACAGGAGAGCCATCCCCACCTCTGGTGAACCTGGAGGGAATGATCCAAGTGTAGAACAGAGATGCACATTGAACAAATACACTTCAGATATTGGCTTTGACCAAATGCACAGCAAGTACCTTGGTTGCGTCTACAGTTCACATTTGCTTTACTTGAAGTGGCACCTTGAAATTATATGCTGCTGTAAAACTGCAGGGAAAAATTTGGACTAGAAAAATAACTAACTCTAAACCTGAACTCCGATTTGTCAAATTATGCTAGAACAAGCAGTGAAGCAATCCATTTAAGTTTATAAACTTTTACAGTTTACCTTTTTAGTTCAGCTTGTGGCATCTTGTTTAACTTTTTGTGACCAGGAATGGCATCATCCAACAAAGCTGCTGCAGGTCTGAAGCTTTGGTCTAGACACAGCTTTTATATTAGTGTGCACAAAATAAAATAGTTATCTGTCCCACCCTGTTTCTTCCTTTATATAATTACCTGTTGAAGGCATGCAGGTCCTGAACAAAAGGATGCTGGGGAAAGCCTCCAGGCCAAGGCTCCTCCTCAGCGTTGGTCTGTCTCCTGATGTGGACCCATGGTTCTGCTCTGGGGGCCTGACTTTTGACCTTCCCTGAATTAAGGGCACCGTCTTCACAGAGCGCATTCCTGCATGTGTTTGAGAAATTTAAGGTCAAGAGGTTAAACCCTTAAAAACTGCTTAAACATAATTTGAACTGAGTACTTTGCTCAGTAACATCTGTGGTCTTTTCACCTTTGAAACTGTGCCGCTTTTTATTTCCCCTCTTGGAGCTTACATCTTTCAGAAAATGGAAATTCATCAGATATTCCATACTATCGATCACAGCTTTGGGAATCACACCTAGTAAGTGTAGTAAAGATGAAAACATTGCAGATATTAAGCCAGTGGAAATGCATTTCTTTGTCAGCAACAAATGTTTACCAAATAAATGAGGATTTTCAATGAAGGTGCGCAGAACAAGGACTCTGAGTTCAAGTCGTCCTTCAGACATTTCAGTCTTGTTTGGAGGTGGTAAAAGACACGGAGCGAACACTATAGCCAAGTTGGAGCTGGTCATCAAGTTCTCGCTGCATCTGACAGCAGGACATACAGTGAAGAGGAAAACAATATCAGGTCTCCTGAAAAGTTGTGTAATTCCCATCTGAAGAATTAGCCAATAATTTTATTTTAATTCATACTGCACAGGGCAAGAAGAAAATTAAAACCTCATGTTTTCAACTAGTTAAACTTGCCATCATCTCTATGGCTCTTAACCTGGGGCAGAACCATCAGGTTATCAGTGACAATTATTTCTTAGACAAAAAGGACTTTAAACCAAGAGGCCCTTAAACCAGTCAAGACTTCAGTTTACCCTTGCCTGGGTTTAATTTTCCCACATTTTTTTTGTATCCTTGCATACCTCTGAGTAACTTTAGAGAGGAAGTCAAACAAGTAATGCAGACAGGAGGAGTTTCTTGCAGGCAGCAGACAGGACAGCAGCTGGAGGGCTGCCATCCTGTCCTGCAGGCTGGGCAGAGACTGGGCTTTGAGCAGAACTGCATGAAGCTCAGAGGGAAACAGTGGTTCTGGCAGCTCCCTGCAAAACTGTTTGATCAGAGTGGCCACATCATAGGGAAGGGCAGTGGACAGACACCCCTCTCCTCGATTCAGCTTGGCCTAAACGAGACACCGCAAGAAAACACACACAAAATAGCCCATACCTGCATGTCACATCACTGCAGCAATGCATCAAGGCACACTTTATAATATGTACGAGACTAACAGTAGAAAGAGCCGCCAGCAGTTTCAACAAAGACATAGCCTTTATGGAGGATTCATAAAGAATATATTGTATTAGCCCATTTGCTGTATCCAATACATGAGTGGCAACTACATGTATAATAACTGTAGTTGACAGAAGGCCAGTATTTTGTTTAAACCACCAGATGACAGCATTGCTTCAGAAAAGACAGTGGGACTAAGACTTAAAAAAAAATTAAAAGGCTAGAATCTTACCCTGAGAGTCTTAATGCGAGCAAGGCATCCTGGTTTCCTGAAAAGCCCCACAGTCCCACCACGCTCCAGAAGAAACGAACAAGCGTCCACCAGAAAGCTGAGACACAAATCATTGATCAAATCTGTACTTTTAGCAGACATTTTCTTCCAAAGTTATATTTAATGATTTCCTGTCTTCCCGTTCCCACTCACCAGGGTACAAGCCCAAATTCAGGAATGTAACACCTGGGCAAGTTTTCCAAGGGAATGCCAAAGATCTTTGAGCCACTGATGAACAATCTCTCCCTTTTCTTCTCAAGACTCTTGACAGAGATCCCATAAAGGACTTGAAGGTGAAATCGAATAACATTGCTGTCTGTAATCTCCATGATCCGACCGGAAGAAACCGAAAACTAAGCACATTAACAGCCTTTCACTGTGGCTCCAAAATCTGTGTAAATCACAGGGTAAAATCAGGGGTGAGTAAAGGAGGTGAGCTTTATCATTCTAATCCATATCACCTGCCACACAGGGAAGTGAGCCTGAAGGGAAAGCGGTGCATTCAGGTGACTCTGAGAAGATGGTAAAAAAAAGACGTGGTTTAGGACACGGGTCATTTCAAATTTCTGTTGACCCAGTTTTACAGAAATGGTTGTTGTTTTAGTAGTGGGTGTGATTTAAATTTTACAGAATATGTGATCTCTGTTTCAACAGTCAGCCTAAAAAACATGCATTTATTTCTAGCTGAGCAGTATTTTCCCACATGATTAGCAAACATTTGTAAAAATGGAACCAGTTCCATGCATTTCCACTGTCAGCAGACTAGTGCAGGGGCAATAAAGCCTGTCACAAGAAAAAATACTACCGCCCAAACGTTAAAACCATTTACATCAGGAGCTGTGCAAGACGTAGCGTGCAAAGTCTCCATTCACCACGGTTTTCTCCCCGTGGAAATGACACCAACTTATTTTACACAATGTGGGTTTGTTTCTTAAAAGACAAATGCATAAGTAGCTTAGCACAAGCACTAGCACCACATTGATGGGACCTATGTACCCAAGATGCTACTTTGTTGGTGGGGATGCAATTAACAAGGAAAACATGGTTCTAAACCAGTGATGTTAGGGTGTCCTTACAGGCTTCAAACTCCCAGTCATCATCGTTTTAAAGTCTGCTATAATTAAGTAAGTTTATCTTTCCTGATAGCATGAAAGGCAGAGCACAGTTTGATCCCCAGCTATTCCACTTACAGTAGCATGCTGAAATGTATAAAATATAGTGTAGACCCAAGACAGGTCAAAACCAGCTTGGTTTCTTTAGAGTGGGGTAATTTAAATGCTAATTGACAATAATAAATGCATCATTTAACTGGAGAGAAAGCAGCCACAGAAGAGTGCTGCTGGAGTTTTTGACCCTTTAACTGTAATTTCAGTAGCTGGAAATTATTGTTTAATGAGGCAGTTTAACTTTTGCGCTACAGACAACTGAAAATGTTTTCTCTACACCATAAAAAGGCAGCGTGTATAAATAACTTGATTATTTAAATACAGTTTATTCAGTCTTTTGTTCCTGTCTTCATTAAGAGTTAATGTATGCTAAAACTGCGCTATCTTTTAGTGTATTGTATATTTGTTCTTCCACTTTTTTAATCTTATGCTGGATTTTTTTTTCATCTCAACCATTGTACTTGTTTTTCAGAATTATATTTGATATCGTTTTTTTCTTGACCCACTGCTCTGTGAATGTTGAGATAGACTCCAACTCTCTGGATTACTGATAAAAGCAACTATATTTATTACAATAGTACACATATATACAGCAAAAGAAACAGTAGAAATACAGAAATGGACGGAAAGCTGGTGTGGTTGGTGTTGATGTTTTTGTTGACGTCTGAAGATTTAGAAGCACTTTCTGTGGACGATGGAGGGGCCAGCCTCATCGTACTCCTGCTTGCTGATCCACATCTGCTGGAAGGTGGACAGAGAGGCCAGGATGGAGCCACCGATCCAGACGGAGTATTTCCTCTCAGGGGGAGCAATGATCTGCAAGGAGTGGATAAGACAGTCAGGGATGCAGAACATATTAAAACATTTCACACCACACTGAAAAGTACTTGTTGACTTCTTTTTTGACAAAAGAAATGTTAACAACTTTGCACCCCTAGGACTGACCTTGATCTTCATGGTGCTGGGAGCCAGGGCAGTGATCTCTTTCTGCATACGATCAGCAATACCGGGGTACATGGTGGTGCCGCCGGAGAGCACATTGTTGGCGTACAGGTCCTTACGGATATCAATGTCACACTTCATGATGCTGTTGTAGGCTGTCTCATGGATACCGGCAGACTCCATACCTGGGAAGAAGGTGAGTTGTAAAAAGGTGAGTGTCCATGCAGCTGACAGCAAAGTGCATACTTATGAATCTAGTATAAAAGGATATTTGGAGGAACTTGAAATTGTTACAATATTATTATATGTTATCATATTATTGTTAAGTTTCGTCTTTTTAGAATGCCAGTATAGTGTACTATGAATTATATTTAAATACAGCCTATATATGCTAAATAAGGGGGTAAGTAAAGTAAATTTTGTATGATTTATTTTTAAGTTTTGCCCCAAACTATCATTCTTTTTTACAATTTTTAATGATTTTTTTTTTTTGAATAGTTGTATTGCTCAAAAACCACACGGGGACTCCTCAGTTGGCACTTTCATCATCTGAGCATAACCCGCATAGGAGTCATATAAACAGGCTGGCGGTACTGTTATGAAACCCAAACTAATTTAATGCTTTTCTGTGTATTTGCAGCAGATCAACTGTCATGACTGACCAATGAAGGAAGGTTGGAACAAGGTCTCAGGGCAACGGAAACGCTCGTTTCCGATGGTGATGACCTGACCGTCGGGCAGCTCATAGCTCTTCTCCAGTGAGGAAGAGGAGGCAGCGGTGGCCATCTCGTTCTCAAAGTCCAGAGCCACATAGCACAGCTTCTCCTTGATGTCACGCACAATCTCACGCTCAGCTGAAATAGAGGAAATGTCACAGTTTAGTCAACCAGCACAAGTATGTTTATATCTAGAAAGTTTGGCCTTCAATTTGACAACGCATTTTTCACAGTATGTGCTCATTGCCTGTTCAGGCATTTATAAACTGTATATAAGCTCTTATGATTTACAGGCTAAAAATTAAACAGTCCCTTAAATAAGGGTAATAAACTTCAACCCCCAAAAGGTAATGTGGATTATGGTGCTGTGAAATACTAAGGCCAAGTAGATCATCATTCACATTTTTCATTAAAATTCTGTGGGATTGAGAAGGTCATGATGTATTCTAGAGGAAGCAGGAGGTTAAAGAAGCTGGCCTAGAGAGAAATGTTATGGATTCATACAATTTCCATTTGTAACATTGACACAAAATGGACTTTTACACCTTTAGTCTGAAATGTTTTTTTGAATTATGAGAGCGTGTGCCTTTTTGAGATCTTCAAATGATAAGCGAAGAGGAACTGGATTTTACCAAATATCCCTTTTGGCCATTGAGTTTATTGCCTTATGAGGCATTATGAACTTTAATGTCATGCATCCTGGGGCCTAGATAAGATGTAATTATGTTTTTGTGCCTGCGAACAGAATCACTACACATGAAAAGTGGCTGTTTGATAAATAACCAGTTCAAACCTCATACGTGTACCCAAATGCTCTGTAATGAGATCTCTATGCAAAAACATTGTCCTCATGGATTTTGTGATGTTTAGTGAAGTTTAGTTTTTCTGGTGAAGCACCACATGATTTCTTTTAATAAATGATGTACCCAGAATAGTTAGTTTTTGGATGATGGCCAAAGATGGCAATTTTCTTACCAGTGGTGACAAAGGAGTAACCACGCTCAGTCAGGATCTTCATCAGGTAGTCAGTCAGGTCGCGACCAGCCAGATCCAGACGCATGATGGCATGGGGCAGAGCATAACCCTCATAGATGGGCACATTGTGGGTCACACCATCACCAGAGTCCAGAACAATACCTGCCCAGAAAAGGCAGCAGTTTGTCAGAAGACAACGTACACGGTTTGATATTAAGTTTAACTGACATGTGACATTTCACTGAAAAGGGCTCACCGGTGGTACGACCAGAGGCATACAGGGACAGCACAGCCTGAATGGCCACATACATGGCAGGGACGTTAAAGGTCTCAAACATGATCTGGGTCATCTTCTCCCTGTTGGCTTTGGGATTGAGGGGGGCCTCTGTCAGCAGGGTGGGGTGCTCCTCTGGGGCCACACGGAGTTCATTGTAGAAGGTGTGGTGCCAGATCTATGAATCCAGGACAAAGATTAAGGAATAATAGTGGATGTAATGCTTTACAACACTGAGGCGCCTTCATTATTTGCTGATAAAAAGAACTGCCCCATATTTTCTTTTTCCAACAAATATTACTGTGTCCTTATATCTTTGTCACCTTCTCCATGTCGTCCCAGTTGGTGATGATGCCGTGCTCAATGGGGTATTTCAGAGTCAGGATACCCCTCTTGCTCTGGGCCTCGTCTCCCACGTAGCTGTCCTTCTGACCCATACCCACCATCACACCCTGAGAATGAATAAAACACATCAGAAACTCAAGCTCAAGACACTCGGTGACACGACAACAAATGTGCAATCTCTCAGAAACTCGGGGCCTTTTCTGTATTCCAACCTGGTGACGAGGACGTCCAACAATGGATGGGAAAACAGCACGGGGAGCATCATCACCGGCAAACCCAGCCTTGACCAGGCCAGAGCCATTGTCACACACCAAGGCGGTGGTCTCGTCGTCGTCACACATGTTTGGTCTGTACTGGGATGGCCTTCTGTTTGACAGAAGATGGTAAACCAATCAAAATATATGCTTGAGATATTCTCAGAAATAAAAAAAAACAAAACAGAAGATCAGTTTGCATGATGAAACAAAACAATGCAATTCTGTGAAACAATGCAGCACTATGTTCAGTATGAAGGCACTTTTTTTGAGTGGTTTAATCTCTCTGAGCCTTACAGCTGTCTGAAAGGCCAAAACAGGACACTGCCTAACACCCCCCCCCCCCACACACACACACACTTACAGGTCTATTTTCAGCCTTTGGACTCTTGTAAGCGCCCCCCCCCCCTCAACTCCTCCCCTGAGTATCTCATCATTAAGCCAGAGCCAGTTAACAGCAGAGGTGGTGTGACTTTTGACAAGTGGCAGTGGAGACCTGGGTCTCCTCTCAGCTGTCGCCACATAGTAGACTCCTCTGTTTGGATTCAGACCATGTGCTTGGATTCTTCTGGGATCTCAGGCCTGAGCTTGCATCCCAAGTGCCAGCATCCCCTATTCAAAGAGTCTTACCTTTTACATTAGCATCATCAAGTTAATGCTGCCCTATACAGGGCCATAATTCTTTTACTTACCATTGTAAACCTAGCTAATTAGTGTCTGTAACTATGAATATGAACTAGATACAAAAAAAACTGACTTGGGGAAACATAAAATTTGACTTTAAAAGGTATATTTTAATAACTATTAGTTTCATTTAATTAAACTAATTGTCAGTTTACTCACAATGAACACATAAAAACCTCTAACATTTGCTTTGCTTTTGATACTGTACAGCTCTACATTTAAATATCACATATAAATGCAGGACTTAACTTCTCAGAATGCTCCTTATATAAACAGTAAACTAAAAACAGTAAAGCATCAGTGAGGAAGTGTGGACATTCATTAATGTTACTTTCACATTTTCACAATCTCATTTCCTTATGTTGTATATTTGTATATGACCTTAGTTGGTGCTGCTTGCCTGCTGTTCTGAGGCAAGCATCACATACTGTATATCCTGTATCCTAAACCTTAGAAGCTGCTCTCCAGATACTACAGTAGTCTCTGAACTGTTCAGCACACAAATTTATCCTTATTTCTCCACCTGCTTTTTGACTTTTATCACTCATCAACAAACAGCAAATCATCTACTTACACAAGAAACAGCTTCTAGCTGTAATAAATACAGTATTTCCATGTACTGGCTGTAATATACTGCAGCAGTATCTGCTTATCATAACTGACCCCTATGCTCCAAAAACCAGCAGATGAAACACAGCAATGATCCAGAAAAAGGACTCACCAAGTTGTAACCACAAGACTGGAGTTTCCACCGGGACAAAGGGGCAAGGGTGCGAGGGGTTCCTTAAATATGGCTCAGCGTCCTGGAGCCGGGGGCCGGTGGGCGGGCTCAAGGGTTCACACAAGCCCAAATTAAGTGCTGCTCAGCAAAATGGTCCATTAAAGTGGATCCTGTGTCAGGAAATACCACCAAACTATAGAAGATGCTGCCCTGGGTTTTAAAGGCCATAGATAGAAGTAAGAAAGAAAACACAGCGAGTAGGAATTTTATTAAAGATTTATGATTACATTGGGAAGTACTGGAAAATATGCAGGTTATTTGTGATAAATGACAGTACTTATCTCTCTTATATATGATTAAGGACTTTTCTGTTATACTTATGACAGTATTATTAAAATTGTATGTGATTTATATGCAGAAATAGTGAATCTAGTTAGATTTTAGGTGTCAAAATATTTGTGTGGATTCTTTACAAATCAAATTATGCCTTTTATATATACAAAGCTACTGAGCTCATGGCCCTCCCACCAGGGAAAACCCATCATCTGCAATATCATCAGTTAAAAGTTTGTAATCCAGCTTTATGCACAGCTCCATCTTTCGCCCACTCACAGTTTGTGGAGCTGCCCTTCAGGTCCCATCCCTTCAGGATGTGTTAATATGACTAAGCTCAAACACCGTTCTGGGGATGTGGATGACTGGATGGTGTGATGGTAATATGAGATCTTGCCTGAGCAGTCTGGTTAAGGAGCCGTCTAAGGGGACCTTCCTGGGACAGTTTGACAGCGTCGTTTGTAAAGAGGGAAGGGGGCCAAAAAATTCCAGACAGCTGAGAGGCAATCTTGTAAGGTAGTGGTGAGGTGGGGGGGATGGCATGGAGGGAGCTAAGGCCAGTCCCCAGACCTCCGCCAGACGACAGACCCCTGGGATGGCAAAGAGTGACGAGCATCAGTGCTGTGCTCTGATTGGCTCCAGTGTGTCCTTATAGGGAAATAGAGAGCAGCAGGTGCCAGAGTCTGCACGTCGCCACACACACACACACAGTGTAGCTCACACTCCTTATTCGTCAACTCGCACTGCCCCCATGCTGAAGGCCGAACAGCCCACGGTGAGTGCAGAAAGAATGTAAATACCCCATGTGCCATCAACACTTTGAAATATTCCATTTGTAGCCATGTCCAAGGAAGAGACACTACTAACCTAATTGTCTTTTTTTTTCTATTCCAGGCTTTTACATGACAAAGAACTGAAGTATCCTAAATTCTTGTATGTCAACTTTGAAAACTAGTTATAACAACAGCCTGTATTTATACAGAGTTTACCTTCCAAAATATAGATTTTTTTTCCCCATTGGACACCAGTCTTATAGAAAAAGTTACTTTGTTGTTAAAAAGACTGCAGCTTTCTAAAAAAGTTCTCTCACCTATCGTGGACAGGAAGAAAAATGAACTGGTGATCTCAGTGTGTATAATGACACCAACGAGAAGAGCAAGCATGACTCTCCTGTGTTGATGTCGGATGGACTTTGCATGGATTATGTTTTGTCATATCTGAACTCAGTGTTCTTCTAGTTTCTATATTTACATTTTTACAGCAGCGGCAGCGATAGTGCACGACCACAGCGCTTCAGCAGTCCTTTGGCCTCCGATGGTCTGCAAAAGCACTTAGCACCGAGAGAAGGATTCAGATACTATACTTGGACATTAAAGAGTGGAAGTCCTGCTTTCATGTGCACACATATTGTTGACCTAAGTATCAAAATAAAGAGAATCATAAAGTCTGTTAATTATTATATTAAGTGGCTAGCACAATCTGGCTTGTTGAGAAAATTACGGGAACATCACACGAGTGTTCGGACGAATCTGCTTCTGTGTTTTGTCAACAGCTCCCTTCAAGTCAAAGAAGCACTTTTTGGCAGTCCTATCTTTATCACCAGGTCTTAATCAGGATAAAGCAGATTGGTCTTTAATGGGTCATGGTTTTGAGGGACATGCGTCCTTATAAGGGAATCTAGGAAGCGCATGGTTTGTCTGTCTTGACAGCTGCCTCCTTTGTACTTCAGCCCCCCACGTCCACATGCACACACTTAAGCAGCTGTTAGCAACAACTGCTTCACAGCCTGTTAGGTGGACAGGGGTTTGTTTACCATTTGAGCATTTACAATACACTGAAATCAAGTTAGATTACTTTCAGATAGTTTTTATGTCCTATGAATCTAAAATGTAAAAATGGGGTTTTAAATGTGTGTTTTAAAGTGCAAAGCTTAAAGTTGAAAACTCATTACTATGCTTTGCCTGCACCCAAAGGTTTGTCACAGGGCTGCTCCTGCCATTGCAGCCATTACTGTAATGTGGGTTGAAATGTTAATCAACCTAATCAGTAGATCCGGCTGTCAACCATCTTCCTAACACCACCACAAACCAAATTCTCATACAGTTAAGTCGACACAGCCAGGTTGGTTTGTACAAAAACTGAACACAGTATCCTTCACAAAGGCAGGATTAATTGCACAACTATTGTGTCATTTTGCTTTTACTTAATATACATTGGGGGAAATAATTATTTAATCCCCTGCTGAATTTGTTAGTTTGCTCACTTAAAAACAAAAACAAAAAAACTTATGGTAGTTTCATTTTAATGGAGAGAAACAGAATATCAACCAAAAATCTAGAACAAACACATTACATAAAAGTTATAAATGGATTTTCATGTCATTGAGTCAAATAAGTATTTGCTCTACTACAGCCAGCCAGAATTCTGGCTCCCACAAATTAGCTGTGTGCACACAGAGTGCAATCAATCAATTAATCAATCAATCAATTACAGATACTCCTGAACATCTGTTATGTGTATAAAGCACACCTGTTCACAGGATCTATTTCTTCCATTCCAACCACCATAGGCAAGCGCTGTCAAAGGACATTTGGGAAAAGGCTGGAATGGGCTACAAGACCATCAGCAAGAAGCTTGGTGAGAAGGTGACAGCTGCTGGTGTGATCATTCAGAAATGGAAGAACTATAAAATGACCATCAATCACCATAAATCTGGAGCTCCTTGCAAGATCTTGCCTCATGGCGTGAGGGTGAACATAAGAAAGCTGGTGGATCAGCCCAAAACCACATGGGAGGAGCTTGTTAATGATTTGAAGGCAGTTGGGAACCACAGTCACCAAGAACACCACTGGATTCACGCTATGCCGTAATGGGCTGAAACTCTGCAGCTACAAGGTCCCCCTGCTCTTGAAGACACATGTACACATAAACTGGTAGCTGTACAGTTCCACAACATTACACTGACCTACTACAAAACCGTCTTATTTCAAATAAACTGTAACTGGAAATCCTATTAAACATTAAAGGAATTTCATGACTGAATCAATTAGATCACAAAAAAATTAAATAATTTGAAATGAACACTTTTGAGCCATTTAATGCAAGAACCTCACCTAGTTTTTGGTTAGTTTGTTTTTTAGCTTTGCATTGTTTTAACTTAATGCTGTGGTTGATTGGATTCAGAGATATCAGAAGTTGCTGATCTAGACCTTTTTTTTTTCCTTTTTCTTTTTTTTAAATTAAATCAAGGTAACTGTATCATTGAAATACATCCTGTGCATTTCAAAAAGTAAAATTCCTCTAAATTCTATGAATTTTCCAGAAAATATTACCTTTTTTCAAAATTTTTACTCAATTAATTAATTAATAGCTAATAGTTAATCATTTGACTATACCAATGTACTGATTCAAACAACTGGTAAACATAAAAGTTAGTTTACATGGCAAGAAACTCATTTTCCTCTGAGCACCCCCTGTTACTGTGTGTCACTGTGCTTTTAATTTCTAATAGGGTCTGTTCACAGAGTGCTGAGACCTGTGTAGAGCAGACACCATCAAACACTCCCAGCAGCTTCTTAGATAGTGTCAGCTCTATAAATATGAGGTGCCGTGAAAGTTTCCATGTTAGTGCTCCATTGTCCTCCACCATAAAGAGATCTACAGGCTCATAGGTGGGACTGTTTTGTGCATTTGTGTATGTGGAAGCCTGAGATAAACTGGCAGTCCCTGCCTCAAAAAGTGCAGTAGAATTAGTGGAATTACAGTGACGGCATGTACAAAAAAACTTAAGGGAATATAGAAAAATAGATACAACATATGGATGGATGGATGGATGGATGGATGGATGGATGGATGGATAGATGGATGGAGTATGTCTATTTGCTTTATTTTACAAAATACACTTTCAGCCATTCGCCTGCTGTTTTATAACTCAGTGTAATTTGTCTTTGAGGCAAAAGGAAAAGTTATGCTGTTGTACAAATAGAGGTTACAGTGGGATTTGACAGGTAGAAAAATAATTTCTGCTTTTCTTCAGCCAATAGAAAAAGCTCAGAAAACACGAGTGCCGTGTGTCTAGCTGGGCGGGCCGCCTACAGAGCACCCATTAGCCGCCTGTTTAATAATCTTTCTTGATGCTTAAATATGCAGAGAGTAATTTGAAATTTTGAGAAAAATATTTCTCTGCTTGTAAGATTTCAGCTAACTGCTTTATATGCCTGTTAGTAGTGTAGGCAAGTGCACCCTCACCTTGCTTCCTCACCCTTCTATCTAAAAGGTGAAGACTTAGGTAGGGAGTGATAGAGGAAAGGAAGAGATGGAAAAGAGGAGGGTATAGAAAAGGTAGAGGGGTAATAGAGGGCTGAAAGAACGCAGGGGTGCGAAAGGAAGGGGAAAGAAGAAAGTGGGGGGTGATAGAAGGGGAAAGAAGAGGGTAGAAGCTAGAAAGAGCGGTTAAAAGGGGGGTGCAGAAGAAGAAAAAAGGTTTCGAAATAAGAAAGAGAGTAGAAGAAGGGAGAAAGAAGTGGGTAGAGAAAAGGAAGGGGGAAAGGAGGATTCAGTTCAATTCAGCTTTATTTTTTGCCAAATCACAACAACAGCTGCCTCAAGGTGTGTTATGCTATAAGACCCTACATTATTTGAAAGAAAGCCCCCAACAATCAGATCCTCTTTGAGCAAGCACTAGGCAACAGTGGGAACAAGAAAAAAAACCTCTGGCAGAACCAGGCTCAGGGAGGGGGCAGCCATCTGCTGCAGCCAGTTTGGGGTGAGGGAGGAGAACTGAGGACAAGAACAGGGGTAGATAACTGAAAATCAAAGAGTAGAAAGCATTGAGAGCAATTGGAGTTCTGTATCTTACCCATGAATACCTTGGCCTGGAGCAGCCAAGGACCAAACCACGCAACCTTCCAATTAGTAGATGACCTGCTCTACCTGCTGAGCCACAGCCACCCACACAATAGCAGCCTCCTCCATCATCTGGTCATTGGAATCAATTCTCCAAAAACATTTTCTCCTCTTGTTTCTTTTCCTTTCCTCCCCCCTTTCTCTTTCTTTTCGTTTACAGTTTTTTTTATTATTTCTGTTCTGTTTTGTCACCCTCGTCTGTTGCCTAAAAAGTGCCTGAAAAAGAAGCAGAAACACCAGTATTTAGTATAAATCTAACTATAAATTCATGCAGAATTAAAATTATATTTGCAAAATGGTCAGTTTCAGTCCAAACTATTTTAATTTTTAAACAAATAAAAGAGAGCAAAGAACCAACAATCTTGCATTTTCAAGCCAGGAAGTATTTTTTTATGCATTGTAAAAATTATTTCTGTAATGCAAAATTTTATGCCTCTCACAGCCAATCAGCTGAACATGAAAAAAGAAATTCTTTCCACGAAGGCAGCCGGAGTTAAATTTTAGACTTATTTGATATGTGAATTCATATTTGCTGGGCTTTAAAGTGATAAAATGCCTTTAGAATGAAGTGACAAACTCAAACAACAATTTCAGAGCAAAATTACAATTTGCAGAAAACCTTTGATAAAAATCAAGAAATGCTTCACTATAAAAACACAATGTGGATTTTACTGTTTGTCTTTGTTATAATTTACTGATTATTACATTATTAGCTGGAGTTCATATTCAGCTCTCACTGTGTATCGCAATTTACCTTGTGAAATTAAACAGTTACAACACTTATTGCCCTTTAGTACGGTTTAATATAGCATCCCAAGTGTCTGGTCCTGCAATGTTTGTATATCAACACACGAGGGCGGTGTTGACTCACAGCAGTAAGGTCTGTGTTCTTGAGTGTCCACTTCAGGACAGATCACAATACAAACACACCTTGTAAAGGTAACTGAGTCTCAATGTTTGTGACAGTCGTGACTCAAAGGTCAATAGAGCTAAAGGTGAAATCTCTTCTGTAGGGGCCAAATTTACGAGCTCCTGTTTTGCAGCTCAAAATTAAAAATTAGGTTACCTTTGCTTCTGCTGAGCAGATTACAGCCATTAAGCACAGATTGTATTTAACGGAGCATCCAACCTTTAACTTGGGGTGATTCTTTCTGGCTTTAACCTCAGTGAATCATCAAGGACCCAGTCCAGCTAACCCCAGACTGCAGGAAGATTGTCTCAGGCCTCTACAATGTTGGCGTTCACAACTTCATGTGCTTGTTCAGTTACTGTACAGAGAAAAATTCTCAGTAACTTTAAGTTGTCCTGATTATAGCTAACTCCCATATGCATTACACAGCTGTTTCATTTTAATAATTCAGGAGGAGTCTTCACCTACTCAGAAGACTTGAGTCCTGTTTCTTTTCCTGGTCTGGCCATGTCTGAAATAATGGCTTTCTTAATTCCCGCAGACAAAAAAACAAACAGCAAGTCATTCATTTCTTGACACGTTTTATGAGTTTTAAAACACACCTGAGTTCTTCAGTGGACCACAATGGCAACCAGGCAGGACTGCAGACACAGAACAAATTCAATGCACTTTTTGCACTCTGTCTACTGATACAGTGAAGATGCTGGGTTTTACCTGTAGACTGTCTCCAGCTGTTGCAAACATGTACATTCTCAATCTTCTCTGGTGCTATGTATTCCCAGATTGAAGATGTTCTTCTTCTGGGCACTAACCTTCAGACTTCCATTCTGCCATGCTTTAAACATTTGGACACATGCCATTTTTCTCCTCATTCCCAGTCTTTTCCAAAGCCTACCATCTCTTGCCCAAGATTTACATTATTGGGAAGATAGATGCTTCCATTTCCAATCAGCATGCAAAAGAGCAAGCACATTTCCTCAAGGTTAAACAGTTCTTTTAAAACTCCAGTGCCTCAAGAAATATTTCAGGGCAAACAGCAATCCCCAAAGCACAAATAAATAAATCAAAGGCACTGATTTCTTATACATATTATGATTCAACGTCATATCCCGGTCTCCTGAACTTGATATACTGTGTATATCACTTGAGGGGCTCAATCTAACTACTGTAAAACTGGTATAGGAGAGTCTGTGAGTGTACTTGGTCTTATATTTACAATTCGCTTGAATCATTTACATGTACATGTACAAACAAAACAAACAAAAAACTCTTATTGGAGGCCATTTTCCAATGTCAACCATTTTTATTCATGGCCTTTTGTAGTCTTCTGGGTCTTTCAAGTGCCCCTTTAACACATTTCTACTCTTGATACGGAAATAAATACATACATGAATTTTTTTTTTTAAATCCGGGATTTATTGAACTTTAGTTTTACATTGGTCGTTTTTTTAAAAATGGCCTCGGTCTCGCGAGATAGCGTTTAATTGGCTGAGCCATAGCAACAGCAGTGAGTCCCTAGCAACATTAAAGACGTCAAGGAGCAAGTTGGACGTTCTTGTTGTTTTTTAATTTCTCATGAACGCTGACTGTTAGTGTTGTAAAACAAGCAATAAATGTAGTTAAGCGTTTTTATAATGGGGGACAAAAAGCAACAAACTAAGCGAATTTTTATCAATGACGTCGACGGATATTCCTCCAAGCACCTCGCTAAGGTAAATATACGGAGACGGGAGTTTTTATTGTTTCTGCCTAACCTGCCACATTAATCCGCTTTAATTTTTCTGACCTACCTGAACAGTTTTTATCCGAATGCGTGGCGACCTTTGAGGATGAGGAAGAGGCACAGGCATTATCCTTACCTAAAGGTGAACCTGCTTTCCACGTCGTGGGGACTGTGTCTGCTTCCTATAAAGGTGAAAAGTTGGATTTCTTACGGGAGAAATATGAGGTGAGTTAGGTGCTAAAAGCTGTGATTATTCAGTCTGTTTAAAGTAGTTTGGTGCATATTGCCACGGGCTTTAATTGCAGGCAGTGGCGAATGCAAACAGTGCTTATTACTTAAACCTAACATCATTTAATTTCTTAAGTCACTGCTCTTATTATTATTATAAGTGATTAAAATGGTTGATAAGTTATTAGGCTAATGTAATAGCATACACTGCCAGGCCAAAATAGTCACCACCTGGATTCAGTTGAGCACACAGGTAAGACCTTCTACTGAATAATTACTGCAGTGGTTAATAGGTTTTGGCACGGAACAAGTTAATTAACCCTAATTGATGCAGTGAATAGCTTCTCATTTTTTTTAAGCAACCATGTTTGGAGACATATCCTTTGTTTGTGGAAAATACATTACTCAGTTTCAGAAGGGTTAAATTATTAGTGTGCATCAAGCAAATAAAACAACTAAGAAAAGTGCTGAAGCTGCTGAGACTGGGTTAAGAATTGACCAAGGCATTATCTATTTCAATGTGTCCCTATTTTCTTACCACAAACTTTCTTCTCAAATCTGGATGGCTGCATATGCGACTTTATCCACGGATGCGTAAGCAGCTATTGCAAAGACCTAAATCCTTAGGTGGTATGGCCCTTCCTAACCTTAGATACTACTATTGGGCAGCCAATCTTAAAATATTACAATTTTGGATTCACCCAAATTTAGGTGCTTCCATCCCAATTTGGCTATCAATGGAGGCCAACACTTGCCGACCAGTATCTTTGTCGGCTCTGGCTCATTCCCCTATTAAATCTGCCACTGACTTGTATACGAAGAATATAATTGTTAAGACATCTTTGAAAATTTGGAAACAATTCAGACGTTATTTTGGGCTTCAGTCATATTCGTTGCAGACCCCAATAACATCAAACCACATTTTTTCCCCATCTCTAATAGATGGCGCTTTCACCGTTTGGTCCAACTTAGGCATCAGATCATTTAATGATTTATATATAAATAATGTCTTTGCTTCCTTTGAACAATTATCCAAAAAAATTTCCCTCCCAAAGCAACATTTTTTTAGATACCTGCAGATTCGTAGCTTTGTCAATAACCAATTCCCTTGCTTTCCTGCTGAGCCCCCAGGTTCTTCTTTAGACCCTTTCTTTAGACCAGTCCCATCTTTGAAGGGTATGATCTCATACATTTATATTCAGATTTACTCGCTGGATCTGACTCCGGTGACTCCCCTTAGGAGGCTGTGGGAGGAGGACCTAGATGAGCAGATGACTGACGATATGTGGAGTAAAAGTGCATGAATCTTCTATTTGTGCTAAGCATGCATTTGTTCAGTGTAAAATAGTATATCGTGCACACCTAACGAAGGCTAGGCTGTCAAAAATGTTTCCAGATGTGGACCCTGCCTGTGACTGCTGTGGTCTGACGCCTGCAACCCATGCTCACATGTTGTGGTCTTGTCCTAACCTAAGATCATATTGGGGAGAGATATTTGACTCGCTAACTAAGACTGCCGGAAAACAAATTATGCCTGCTGCTAGTATCGCAATATTTGGGGTACCCTCTCCTTACACACACCTGTCTCCTGAGGAAGAAGCTTTCGCAGCATTTGTCTGCTTATTGGCCCGACGCCTAATTCTAGCAAAATGGAAATCTTCATCACCACCATCATTTACCCACTGGGTCAGAGAAGTCCTTTACTTCGCCAAATTGGAGAAAATAAGATTTATGTTAAAGGGCAGAGAGAATAAATTGGGTGCAATGTGGGATCGTTTTTATGATCATGTCAGGGAGACTTGTTCTCCCTGATGTTCTGGATTGATGCGTCTCACATTGCACTGCTGAAACGACAGGCTACCTGAAAAAGTTATATTTATTTCATTTTATTTGTTTTTATTGTTTGCTTTGTTTGTTTTTTGTTTGTTTGTTTTGCTGAGGATATTTACTTTGTTCCTGAGTTTGTTTTATTTGTTTTATGTTATGCTTTGTTTTTTCTGTTTGTTATGCCAGACTTGAATCTTTGATACTTCTTTTGAAATGTTTACAGGTTGGCTATTTTCTTGTAAAAGTTGTTGGAAAAAAAAGAATTTCACAATGCTAAAAGAAGAAATCGGCGCAAGAGACAAAAACTTTTGAGCAGGGAATCTTTTGAAAACTGCATTTACACTTGAACGTGATTTTTTTCAGCTGATCAAAAGTTTAAGACCATAGCCTTTAAAAGCCATTTTGTATTTTTTAAATGATCCTGAGGGTTACGGAACAAAAAAGTCAAGTGGTAGACCCAAAAAAATTTCACCAGCGCTGAGCCGCAGGATTCGATTGGCTGTCACGGGACGATCCTCCACCCAAATTAAGGCCGTTACTGGTGCTGACTGCAGCCCAATAACCATCAGACGGCATCTGCAAGGGAAGGGCTTCAGAAACAAAAAACATCTTCAAAGTCCACGTCTTCTTCAACGCCACGAAATTGCCTGTTTGGACTTTGCAAGGGTGCACCAAAAATGGGACCTTGAAGAAAGTTGTCTTCTCTGATGAGGAAAAAATGTAACATTGATGGTCCTGATGGCTTTCAATGTTACTGGCATGACAAGGAGATCCCACCTGAGATGTTTTCTACACGGCACAGTGGGGGGGGCGCCATCATGATTTGGGGTGCGTTTTCCTTCAATGGAACAATGGAGCTTCAGGTTGTGCAGGGGCGTCAAACAGCAGCTCGCTATGTGGAGATGTTGCAGTGGGCATCCCTCATGACGGAGGGCCCTCGTCTGTGTGGTAATGACTGGGTTTTTCAACAGGACAGGATGCTGCAGTTTACAATGCCCGCCTGACAAGGGACTTCTTCCAGGAGAATAACATCACTCTTTTGGACCATCCTGCATGTTCCCCTGATCTAAATCCGATTGAGAACATTTGGGGATGGATGGCAGGGGAAGTTCAACAAAAACGGACATCAGTTCCAGACAGTGGATGCCCTTCGTGAAGCCATCTTCAACACTTGGAATAACGTTCCCAATAGCCTCCTGGAAACACTGGCATCAAGCATGCCTAAACGATTGTTTGAAGTGATCAAAAAGAATGGTGGAGCTACTCATTACTGAGTCTCTTTTTTGACACTTTGATTTCTGTTTTTTTTGGGGGGGGGGTTCGGGGTTTTTTGAGCTATGGTCTTAAACTTTCACAAATAAAATGGAATGTTTAATGGGGTGTACAATTTCTTTTTGCAGTCACCAACCAAAGATGAGCTGCTCCAGCACCTGCTGGAGTGTGATGTGGTGGTGTACAACGTCTCAGAAAGTGCCACAGAGCAGCAGGTTAAAGAAGCAACATGGGCGCTTACAGGTAGGCTTATAAATTGTTGGACAAGCTAATCTCTACTTTAGAAAACTATGAAAAGACTTTACAAGACTAATTAAAGATTAGATTTTTTTTTTGTCATAAACTATGGGATTTTCAAAGACTGGGAATCTTTCAAGGTCACTGTTTACAAGATTGTGACTAAATTACCTCATGCTCTTTGTTTAAATGTAAAAGAAGAAAATAATGTTGGATCAGTGGAGCAGAAACAGAAGGAGTTCTTTGCCATAGCTGACTTTTCTATGTGTGCCCACAAGAAAATGAGAAGATGGTGCAGAGTGCGCTCCACTCTGGTTGAGCAGAGAGAGCTCCCCCTGCTGTTTGAGTGTGTACATGACTCAATTTTACTATCTGCTTGAGTCAAGACAAAAAAAAGGTTTGATAATATTAAATGTGTTTGATTTTATCAGAGCATCAAGATGAGAAAAAGACTGCCTTAAGATAACTGACTAGGTTTTCGGACTGCCTTGCACCAAATGATCATGGATGATGAGCACATGCCAAAACTTTCATCTTTTATTGTGACATTTGACGTGTCTGCTGAAAATATTTGAAAAGTCATTTGGTGTGAAATGACATTAGTAGTAGCCTCATCTCCTTAAATGAGCCTGCATTGTTTCAGAAATGTGTTAATGCTGGTAACGTGTATGATGTTTATCATCCCTGCTTGTTTTTCTTCTTTTACAAACAGCCCTTCATGACGAGATGGGGAGCTTTAAATCTCAGAAGCTGTTTATCTTAGTCTCCACTGTGATGACGTGGGCCATGACCAAACCTCCAAACCCAGTGAGTATGGAGAAAATGTAAGTAATGTAAGCTTGTCAGCTTTCCAAAAAACACAACCAGCAAGAATGTAATTTTGCTCTTCAGGACAAAACTGATGCTCTGCTAGAGGAAGAGTTCAGTAGAAGAAAGCCTCACCCCGGTTTCAAAAGCCACAACAGTCTGGAAAATCTCGTGCTAAAACTGGCTATAGGGGTAAGATTGTGATGGTGAAGATCTCAGCATCCTCTAAAATGTATTCCAGTACAACAGTAGCAATTAATCCCATTGTAAGATTTTATAACAATCCCAGGAAAGTAAATATATCTAAATATAACTAAAAATCCTCAATCTTACAGAAAAAGTCCAAACTTGTAGGCTATGTTGTAGCTAGTGGTCTTCAGTATGGAAAGGGGGAGGATCTCTTCCATTACTTTTCAAGGTAATATCAGTATTATTAACACGTTTTTACACTGCATGTCTTTGTCAATACTTTCTGAATAACATGTTTGTTTGTTTTTTTAAATTTCTAACAGGTTTCTTGGCTGATGCAGTTTCCCAATGTTCCCATATTTGGACAGGGCACAAATTACATTCCCACAATTCATGTATCTGACCTTGGAGGGTATGTGCCACATACATACTGTATGTGCTATATATACTTGAGATAATTGTACATAGGTAAACTAACTATATTTCTCTTACAGAGTGATCCAGAACATCATTGAATTCAAACCAAGACCAAAGTACATTGTTGCTGTTGATAATTCCAAGAGCACTTTAGAGGATATTGTGAAGGTGATTTTGTAATTCAAATTTCAACAGGAACAGCTATTGCATGGTAAAGACTTCATTAGACTTTATAGAGATTCCCTTTCAGCAACAGTAGGGAGGAAAAACTCCCTTTAAGCTCCAAAAGAACTGGCAGCAATCAATATTAATTCATCAAACACTGTAGATTGAAAACTACACTCACTGGCCATTTCATTAGTTACAGCTGTTTAGTTGCTTGTTAAAACAAATATCTAATCATCTAGTCACTTAGCAGCAGCCCAGGGCACGTAGCCATGTAGACATGGTCAAGACGACCTGCTGAAGTTTAAACCAAACATCGGAATGGGGAAGAAACACGATTTCAGTGACTTTGAATGTGACATGGTTGTTGTTGCCCGATGGATTAGTCTGAGGATTTCAGAAACTGCTGATCTAATGGGATTTTCTTGCACGGCCATCCCTAGGGTTTACAGAGAATGGGACTGAGAACCAGTACTGGTAATAAGGTGTGCCTAATAAAGTGTCCAGTGAGTGTATTTGTAGGAAGAATATTATTTTGAGATGATTAAAGATCATTTGATATTTTGATAATAAATGCTTTGTTACAAGTCACATTTCTTAGTTTTGCCAAAAAAGAAGAAAAAAAATGAAACAACCTTTTTAAATTTTTTTTATTTATTTTTACCTTTATGTCTTTAGATGATAAGTCATGTGCTTGGACCAGAAAAAATTCAGAAATTACCACCACAGGAAGCAATTACCATGAAAGCATTTAAGGTAAAGCATGTGATTTATTTCACTTCATTTTAGGGTGATTTAGAATTTTGTCTGCCTATAACCCAACATGCTTCTTCAGATCCCCCATTATTAAGTGTTTATTTTGATGCCTTGCTTTTATCACCATGATTATTTTCCCTTCAAGAGTGAGAACCTGTGACACAGTGCTCAAAAACGTACATTGCTGAAACAGTAAAATAGATACAGATACTTGAACTCCTCCACTTGGGGCAGGAACTCGTCCCTGAGCCGCAGAGGGCACTCCACCTTTTACCAGCTGAGGACCATGGCCTCAGACTTAGAGGTGCTGATTCTCATGCCAGCCGCTTCACTCGGCTGTGAACCGTTTTACTGCGGTGGCTGGCCTCTCCCTTAGAGATAAGGTGAGGAGTGCGGCCATCCGGGAGGGGCTCTGAGTAGAGCCGCTGCTCCTCCACATTGAGAGGAGCCAGTTGAGGTGGCTCAGGCATCTGATTAGGATGCCTCCTGGCCGCCTCTTGGGTCAGGTGTTCCAGGCATGGAGACCCCGTGGTAGACCAAGGACTCGCTGGGGAGATTATATCTCTCGGTTGGCCTGGGAACACCTTGGGGTCCCTCTGGATGAGCTGGTGGAGGTGGCTGGGGAGAGGGAAGTTATTTGTTATGATGACACAAGTCCCAGACTCAAAATTCATCTTTAGCTTCTATCTTTGAGAGAATTTAAAATGTATTAACTTTCTGACCTGTTTGCTCTTATAGCTCCAGTTTCTGTAAATATGGATCAAAGAAACCATCTGCATGTTTGACTTATAGTAAATATCTGCACATTCTTTCCCTGCTGCAGTATTTTGCATATGTGCCTAAAAATATTTACACTGTTGGTAATTTAACACCTTTTATTTCAGCCAGAGGAACTAATGTGCCTCGGCGTCAACCTCTGTCTGGAGACCTTTATCATAAAGGATTTTTTCAACCTACGCTGGACATCTGAAGCTGGGATGATCGAAAACATGGAGAGCATTGTGCAGGAATACAAAGACACCAGACAGCTGCTTGTGAGTGTTCCAAGTCTGGCGAATGAATTTGAACCAATCACTTTATGCAAAATAGTGCCTTTTTTTTAGGATATGCTACCTTGTTTGCATAAGCCAGCAAAAATTTTCAAAAACTTAATGTATCCCACAAAATGTAGGTATCCCACTTGGTGATAGGAAAATTGAAAAGTGCTTTGAAATGCAAAAAAAATATTTTTTTTTAATGTTTCCTAGTTTTCTAAAAGAGATAAAGCATCCAGTGTTTGTTTCTGTTGCTCTCAAAAATGTGTCTGAATCATGAACTACTTTTTTGTTGTTCTTTAGCCAATTAGAATCTTGCTGACTGGACCCCCAGCTGTAGGGAAAACTACCCTTGCAGAGAAGCTCTGCCGTCTTTACCAATTACACCACATCAAACTCAGAGAGGTCATTGAAGAGAAGATTACACGACTGGTCAGTGGAAGCAAAACTGCACATACATACCAGAGAATTATTTGTCCTCTCACTGCTGCTCTATAACTACAAGAAAATATGCTGCCTTCCTGTGGCAGTCTTTCTGTGAAAACAGTGATGCTGCTGCACTTTGAAAGTTGTGATGTGGCACCAGTGAAATAAAAAAAAGATTAATCTTTTATGTTTCTTTTTGTATGCTGCAGAAGGAGATGGTGAATGGATCTAATCCTGAAAATACCCATCAAGAGGGAATGGCTGCTGCACAAAAACAACTGGGGAATATTAACAAAAGCATGGACGCAAATCAAGGTTGGTAACAGAAATACAACCCGAAATAAAACTGCAAAACAAATGTTCAATTCGACTGATTTAGAAACCCTTCTTTTTTTGTTGGATTGTTGGATGCCATCTTCTGAGATATGTAATATAAGGCAGCAATGCTACTCTGTAAAGTGTGCAAAGGAGACCCCGCCAGAAACTGACAACAAGGTTCCTGCATATTACTTTTGTAGGTGGATGAAAAGAGCTTTCACAGCATTTTCAAAGACAATCTGTTTGGGTCTTTGCTTTTTTGAAAGCCTTAATTTTGCCAAAGCTGTCAGATTCTATGAAGGTATCTGTGTTGAGATTTTAAAATAAGATAAGGTAACCTTTATTAGTCCCACAGTTGTGAAATTCACAAATTTGTGGCTTATTGAGTCCAGTGTTTTGTTCCATTAGGTCGACTGACTGATGATCTACTTTTTGAAATCGTGGAAGAAAGACTAAGCTCAAAGCCATGTAAGAACCAAGGCTTTGTTCTTGATGGTTTCCCTGAGACTTATGAGCAGGCAAAGATGATTTTCTCTGGTGGGTTTCATCTATTAATCAAGTCATTGTGTAAGCTGTAAAGTCTTTGCGCCATAAAGCATAGTGCGTTTCTGTTGCTCAGATGTAAATGAGGATGCCGGGAATGAAGATTTGGAATTGATGTCCAAAGCACCAGCCTACAAAGAGAAGATCACTCCAGGTTGTTTATTACCTCCGCCAAGGAGGTTATACTTTTGGTAGCGTTTGCGTGTCTACGTGTGTGTGTGTGTGTGTGTGTGTGCATGTGTGTGTCTCATTTTGTCTGTAAACACGACAGCTCGAACAGTTTTGACTGAATTCCGATAAAACTTTGTAGGGGTGCAGAGTGTTTGTCATGATAACAATCCATCAAAATTTGGATTACACCCACCAAGGTCTTCAAGGTCAACTTAATGATTTATTGGTCAAAAATTGACAAAAAGCCTTTAATCTGTAAAAGTACAGTATGATTCTTACAAGCGTGGAGTGCCAACATAGACAGTGCAGTATAAAGGTTTAAAATACCTATTGACCTCTCCTTCAAGGTCAATAGGTTGATCTGAAGGTCAAAGTGATAATAATGCATTATAGAGCTCATTAAAACTATGTTTCTTGCTGCCATTATTTGTATTGCCAACATATAGGCATAAAGAGAATGATATAAGGGGATTATAAATATCGCATTATAGTTTGCATTCAAATATCATGTCACATTTGACTTCTGATCTCACTTTTAGATAGTCTGCCTTTCTTTCAAGTTCACCCCAAAATGTGTTATATCTTTAAAGAAAGTATTATCAAGAGAAAGAGAATGAGCTGCTTAGTCATTTAGGAATATACTGTAGTATAATATTGTATTTTTATTATGACTTTGCTATGTACATTACAGTAACAAAACTGTCAAGTATATTAAAATGGGTTTCAACAGAGCAAATGCCAAAAGCCTGCATTTTGCACTTGTTTTTACTGCACTACAAACTTCTTAAAGTACATTTAAAAAGAACAAAGAAAACCAAATGCATATATACAAAATACATACTACTCCCTTAAAAGTAAATGCTGCCCAGGGAGTGAGCTGCCTTGGTGGAGGTTTGAGTGCTCCTTGTGTCTGTTATGCCTTTGCTTGCTTATTAGAGCTCACTTGTATTTTTGTATGTTTTACAGAGTATGTTTTTGCCCTTGATGCATCCGATGAGTTCCTGACAAGGAGAGTACAAGGAGTTCCAGAAAGTGTGGCAGAAAAAATGCACTACACCCAGCATGAATTTCTACCTCGTCTGAGAAAATACAGACAACTCAGTGGAGCTGAGGAAACACTGTGTGACTACTTTGATCAGATTGAGATTCACCCATTATGCATCGGTAATGTCTGCAAAGCCACTACAACACTATACTCTGACAGACTGACCACAAAGAAGGAAAAAGAGCACTGAATAACATATAAAAGATGAGACATGAACAGAGCAGTAAAAATAATTCAAAAAGAAAGTGAAATTGTCAAACATTTGGTCGAACTCTGTGTCTGTATCCTCTGTTTCTGTTAGTCTTTTGCTTTTTCCAGTATCAGGGGCAGTATGCATGAAACTGTAGATTCTATACTAATCCTGTGCATACACATGCGCACTGTCACCTGCTGAGAAGCAGGGAGACAGGGATCACTTTTCCATCGTCCATCCATCAGTCTGCCTCTTGCTTTGTAACAGCTGGGATAGGCTCCAGCCCCCCACAAACCTGAATTGGATAAGCTGTGAAGAAGATGGATGGATGGTTTATTTGAGGTCCACAAATACCAGTTTATGGGAATAATGAAAGCTGTTTGCACAAGAAAAACATTGCAGAGTTTTCTTTAGTTGTGCAGAAGACTCGAGAATTTGTGCTCTGAGGACTGCAACCAATGTTAATGCACCTGCACTTTCCATACAGCAACAAGCCATGAAAACGGTCATTTACAATGGCTCTGTTTGGGGATTTGTTCTTCTCTAGAGGTCAGTACAGATGACCCAGAGTACACAGACATCATGAAGATGATTACACAGGTGGTGGGCACTCCCAAGAATTATGGTTTGAGTCCAGCGGAGCAGGAGGAGCAGGACTGGAAGAAAGAGGAAGAGAGGAGGCGGAAACTGGCTGCAGAGGCTGCTGTGAGGAAACGCAGGAATGAGGCTGCACTGGCTGAGATGGCTGCTCAGTATGAGGACTGGGTAAGTTCAGAGAAGAAGTGTATGTATTGAACAGTCACACTTGGTCTGGCAAAGTGTTTAATACCAGAATATGAAGAGGAAAGAATGGCTGTTACACACTAATTGTAGATTAAATTATTTTAATTATTAGCAGAAGAATTTATCAGAGGTGAAGAGACAAGAGAGTGAGTTGCTGGAAGTTCAAGTTCTTCCTCTGCGGAACTACCTGATGAAGTATGTGATGCCATCACTCAGTGAGGCCATGTTAGAGTGCTGCAAGATCAAACCGGAGGACCCTGTTGACTTTTTGGTATTTAAACAACAAACTTTCTCAGTTAATGTTGAGCAGAGCTTTAGTTACAATCACTGAGCTGATACAACAGTTGATTTTGTGTGCTATGTTTTGTTTTCGCAGGCTGAATATCTTTTACGGCAAGAGGAATAAGAATTACTCTAATGAAGGCCCATGGTCATCATCATCAACAAGAAAAACTGGAACATTGTTATGGTATTCTTATTAAGATGAAATGGTTTGATGTGATGGTAGTGAAAGATTGCATTATCTGCATGTTACTTAAGGATTCAGTTAAAATACATGTACACAAAGCTCATCACCAAAAGTCAGTAATTGCCATCATGTGATATGAAGATAAAATAAACTTTTATACATTTTCAGCACACTTAAAGTATAGATTTTACTAAATACTCTGAGCTATGAGTGGGATTACAGCTCTATTCCCTGTGAGCCTCCAGCTGGTGGGTGGCTCAGCTTAGACTGTGGCTGAGTCAGCGCTTACTGGAAGAAAGACTAGGCTGGGCCTGGTTTTATATAAACACAGTACTCTTCAGAATTCACACTCCAAGGCTCTGCAGGTGATAAAGCAGAGACAGACTGTTTTTTTTTAATGTATTGTCATTCATATGGACTGAAACCTGGTGTATTGTGCTGCATATGTTAATTTTTATCACTAAAACAAAAATGCTTTTCTGGTTGGTCATAATTTAAAAAAAAAAAAAAAGAAAAGAAAGGAAGAAACTCAGAGTGTAAAATTTCATGCTTCAGTCCAGCTATGTTTTGAAATCTGCTCTTTCAACACCAGATGGCGCATGCACTCTTTCTGCAAACTTCTCGGAAAAAGGAAAGATGGATACTTGAATTAAACTGTTTTTGTAATTGTGTTTTTCTCAGTTCTCCCAAAAGACAAGACGGTGTTTATGTTACATGCACTTCCTCGCTGTGCTGAATAAATTAGTCTGCACAAAGAAAAGGCCTTTGTTGTGATATTCTTGTAAAATATGTCATAAAATAAGAATGCGGCGCTCCTGTTGTAGTGGTCATTAAAGACAATGTGGTGCCTGCAGTTTGCTTTGTAGTCTGTTTGTGACTGAAGGGCTGTCTGCACGCTTGCTTCTGCTCCATGGAAAATAAAAAATGGCACAACAGAACCACCTCTTTTGGTGTGCTAGGCTTTACCACAATAAAGGTCAGCAATAGTCATTAACGTTACAGAAATGGATATTACACTAAATCAGGTCTGTTTATTTTCTTAAGTTCTAAAGAATACATTTTCACCCAGTCTCAAACATATAAATAACTTGATGTAAGTGTAAATGTTAAGTTTACATACAAGCTTGTGAAGGTAAGGTGACAAAGAACTTTATCATACTCTTTAATATGATTTTTGCTTTTTACAATATACAACACGCAACCTGGCCAAAGAAACAAAACTCAGTCAGCATGGGAGTTCCAAAAAACTGTGGTTACTATAGTAGCCACCCAACAAACTCATGCTGAAATGCCCAGTTTTAAAGCATGAAAAATATAAATATTTAAAAGGCACTGTAAAAACGCCTTTTTCCTCCATGAATAGTTACCCCCTTTATTAATCTGGTGGGTGAGTTTAAAAAAATCCACTTCAGCTAACCAATTTGTGTCTGCTAGGCCTCACCTCTACTAGGTGGAGTCACTGAACTGCACCCCTCCACCATGAGTGCTGCTGGAGCATTTCAGAGCATTTAAATGGAATATTACTTGTGTAATATTGTGACTTGCTTTATGATACAAACTGTTCAAGAAGTTTATGCTTCAATTTTGCGTCTGTGCATTGCAGCAGTGCAGCTTATGAATGCTGCTTGCTAACTAACCTCTCACCTAAAGATGGTCACTTAGCCATGGCCTTAACATGAGACTTGAAAATACCTTTTCCAGAAACAGGTGTTGGTGATGCTTATATTCACGTTTTGTGTAATGGAGGCCAAACAAGTGTTTTCCATTATTGCCTGGATTAAGAAAGTTCCATAATCCCAAGATTCAACCTGCACTGGCTGTGAGGTAATCACAATAACAGGAAGAAAAACACCTTTTTGTTCTTTAAACAGTCTGAACACGGGCCATTTCTTTATTTTTTCATGTTTCATATTATACAGTGTAAAGTGTGTTATGTTTCTGGTGTTTTTCATTCTTAGAATAGAATAAAATAGAATAGAAATCCCTTTATTTGTCCCACAATGGGGAAAATTCAGTGTAGTAGCGGCAAGCTATTGTACACAATAGATACTATAAACACAATAAGAAAGTATGAAAAGATAAATAAAAGTAAGAAAATACAAATACAGAATATACAAATAAAAAACTGTATACACTATGTACAGTATAGGCAATATAGACAATATAGATTGTGAACAGTATAGACAGTATAGATCATATAGACAATGACCAATCAAATGTCAGTAGTGTAGATATGTACATAGTAGGCACTCTTATGTCTGGGAGCAGTGCTGGTTAAAAAGTCTCACAGCTGCAAGCAGGAAGGACCTTCGATAGCGCTCTCTCACACATTTCTTGTTGTATTATGTGCATGTAAATTTGCCCCCCCCCCAAAAAAAAAAAATTCCTCTCAAAATGCTCAGATACAAGGACAGTGCTGAAAATAAATAAAAAGCAGCCAATGTCCAAAGAAAAACTGAAAATCTTCAAAAAGCCAAAGAGAACTATGGCTCAAGACCCCTTTAATAAATTAAAGTCTGACTCACTGGAAACAAAATATAAAGAAATGAGGGGTGGTTTGAGATTTTTTTTCACAGCATTTCAGCATTTATGGAAAAAGGCATTTTTGTTTTGTTTTGTTTTGTTTGCAAATAATATGAACTCTCCTTTTAAATCAATTTTGTTTTCAACCACCTCCTAGGGCGACATAGGGTGCACAGCATTTTTTTTTTTCCTCAGCCCCCTTTGCATCACATATTATTCCACATTTTGGTTGGCTCTAGTTTTCAAAGAACAACACTGTATTACAGAGACATTTCTGGCATCTTGCTTTGGCTATAAAGAAGGCAGGGAAGGCTGCTGTCATGGGTCAAATTCAGGTTAACTGGCCACTGTTGTTTGCTGCCTTACCTATGCACAAATAATTCACCGCAAAGTCACAAGGTATCCAGAATTCAGCAGAATCTGATGCTACCACAAAGAAAATATATACAGTTGCAAGGGAGGCTTGTAATAGTTGTTTTTACTTTTTCCCCAGTTATTTTTTTTATTTTACATGAGAAGAATATGACATGAAGTGACAGTGTACATGTCAGATATATCGAAATTTCCCACTGTCTCACAGCGTTAGTAGTGAGCTCCACACTACGTCCTGAGGGAACTTCTTGGCACTTTAGGTGACAAACGCTCCACCACATTCAACACTTGCATTTTGCTGCCTGCAGAAAACGGAACAATAACGACCTTAAAACCAGGGTGAAAATGTGTGGAGCTGCACATTCAGGTGAGCCTTGCTACAGAATAGTGATTAGGGCAGCTTTAAGTTTGTTAAAACATTGTTAAAACCCATGCCTCAAAACTGGCTTCAGACTCAAATCTTCAACTTTTAGAAAGTGTGTGGTTGTGTGTTAAGGTGTGGTGGTAAATGGTAGCACCATAAAGGAGACTACACGGGCACACAGAGAAAGAGGGGAAACAGGCAGAATGACAACCACCAATAAAGACTGCAAATTGTTCTAAACCAGCTGCCACTGCTATATTCATGCTCTACATTTGAAGGCAGTAATAAAATCACACACATTGAGTATCCATCTGATACATGCTGAAAAGGTGTGTCTACTGTATAAAAGAGTAGCCCGAATATCTTTGTTTAGTTTTGGGGTTTTTCCTTCAATCATAATTCAGCTTGATCATGCCAGAATAATTGCAGAGCTACCAAACCTTTCTGTGTTATGGCTGTGTCTGTGTGTGTGTGTAAGACATGGAGGGAAGAGGAGGGGTAAAATACTGGTGAGGAAGGGTATAATTAGCAGGAGGTAAAAGGTTCGTCCCAATCAGCCACAGTTAAAGTGTTGGCAGTCGCACTATGAGAGCCCGAGCGGTCTGGCAGAAGCAAATTAGGACAGACTTCGCCTGCAGGGAGCAGGTCCAGCTCTGTCAACGATACTTAATTTCATTTTTATCGAGAGATGTCCTGCCAAACTCCCACAGCTCCCATAATTCATGTCAGTGTAGATGTGTGCATGCTTTAGGTTTAACTGGACCCAAAAGTCAGCCAGCACCTCCCTCATTTCCAGTATTTTTCTGCTGGGAAAGGATGATATTATCCCACCTATTAAAGGGTATTTTCTTTTTAACTATGCACTTCTCTGGAGCTTTGGTAAAAGTTTTCTTTTAAATGAACCTTACTGTGAACGATTCTTGTACTGTTAGCATGTACTGCTTGTTTAAATCTGCCAGATATCATTTTAGTTTAATTTCGTCCATCTGGCCGTCCAGAAAAGTTGAAAGAAATGCTGGGAATTTGTTGTAAATAACTGTAGTATTTGTTTCTAAAACCCGAGGCATGAGCTTGTCCAACTGCATCTGTTGTACTAAAACTTCTCACCTGCTCTGTTGCATGTTAGGAAAAAGGCTTGCCACGGGGCTAATACATAGAGACAAACAACCACACTACAGCCAGTTTGCCCCACTGTGATATCTATATGATATTTCATTATATCATGATCTTAAACCATCATGATATGGAATGAGAGAACATTACATTTGATTAAAAAAGAACAAGGTGTTATGAAGGTGAAAATAGTAAGAAACACACAGGGTTTCAGCCTAATGATACTAATACGAAAGCCTTGTTTTTCTTGCAGGCTTACTGTGGTTTTGCCTGTGAGGGAGTGTGCCTGATGCTCTCTCTGCTCTCTCCCACTGCTCTCTCAGTAGGAACCACCCTTTTTTCCTGTAGAGCTGACTCCACTCAGCAATCAGTTTTGGTACTTAAGCTGAGGGAGAGGGTGTGTCTGTGTAGGTTCGTGGTAGGTTCAAGGTCATGAAAAGAAGGCAATTATACTTTTTTAGGGTTAGAGATATTAGGTTAGGGTTGGAGGTGGTCCTGAGGGTCAGTGACCCACTATTATTATATATCACGTGAGTCCTGAAAATAACAGTAGTAAATGTTTACGTGAACTCCTAGTTCAGATCTCCCTTGGAGCCATGCATACAAAGAATCAATATGAATGACAGTTTACAGTTCAGATCCTTCCATAAATATCACTTCTAAACCACAGACACAAAAAACATGAAGGTAACTCATGATCCAAGGAATTTTCCACCTTTGATCCATCCATCCATCCATCCTTTGATTTCATAGTAAAATTGAGAGTCGTGTAACACATCTAAAATTTCATAAAAACGAAATCAAAGAGTTGAGTGTTCACTTCTAAAACTCCTCACTGCTAACAGCCAGAGGTCAGTGTCTGGTCCAGCAGAATGGCTGCTCTCCAGTGGAAAAACTTTAATCCAGGGTGCCAGGAATAGTGAGAACTTTCACCTGAACAAGCTGCAGACATGGAAGAAAGGATTCATTCTGTGGTGCAGGGCGTCAGCTCGGGCAGATGAAGTGCAGACGATTTTAAAATGGAAAGAAAATCCTCTTCCGTTGACCTTTTTAAAATGAATTACTTGTTTCATTTGTTTCATCCTTATTTGGAGTGCAGTTTTCGTCTCAGTCTCATCATCTTCCTGATGTTGTCATCATGCTATAAAATGTAAGTTTAACATTATTCTGGGGGATTTTATCAGTAACACCTCATGTAAAAGCAAATGCCAGAAATTTAAGTCCAAACAACTCAGCTGCAGGATTCACTGTGTTGTGTGAATTTTTCTGCTGCCCTTAGTTATGTTACCAGTTTGGCTCAGGCTGGCAACAAACAAAGCTGAAATACACCCCTACCAGCCCTGAAATCAACCTCAAAATGCTGCAGAACCCAGATTAAAGCCAGTGCTTCTTTGAGGAATTGAGTAGTTTAGCTGATGAGTTAAACTTATGACAAAAAAAAAACTGGATGAACAACTCCATCCTCACCCTTCTGCAGAAGAACAGCCCCATCCCCAAGTTACTAGTATTCAATTGCAACTGAAATGGCTCATCCATACGGGGAGCACCCAAGACAAGAGCAGAAGAAATCAGGGCCTTGATATCATCAAACTTAATATTAGGGCTGAGCAGTTTTGTGAGAGTTCCTGCAGAACTGCCAATAACCTACCATGCCCAAGAACTGCATTAGCCCTTCTTTAGTAGTTGGAGGAAAATGATCAATAGCCTCAACTTTGGCTCTCACAGGGTGGACATTACCAACCAACCATAATACCCAGATAGGTCACTATGGCCTTTGCAAAGTCACACCTCACCAGGTTCACAGTGAGGTGGCCATACAAGGCAATCAAACGGAGCTCTAATTTGCTCTAGATGGTCTTCCCAAGTGCTGGTGTAAATTACAACATCAAGGTAAGGGCGGCTCAGGTCATTCTGGTAGCATTGCATTACATTTCTAGAGCTGGAACATTGAGTTTGGGGCAGTTTATGTAAATCAAGATCTTCCAGAGCAACTACCTGCCTACAAAAATTCATGAAAAAAACTTCTAAACTGTGGTCTAATTATCTAAAATAAAAACATGTTCAGCAGATGCATGATTTTCACAACCTTCAGCTCTCTGGCCCTGATGTGAGCATTATAACTGTGTCTGCACAGTGTCAAGCTAAGAAATGGACCTAAAGCTAGAGGGTTTCTCATAAGTTTGCTGTTCTTCTCACAAGCTAGAATGTTTTGTTTGTTTCATTTTGGTTGAATTCTTGAACTCAAACTTTCCACTGAGCACATCCAGCAGACACTGAGGCTGCATTTTTGATGTTGGCACAACTTTCATTTTAGAAGGATTGTTTAGCCAAGATTGAATGTCGAGAACAGACGTTCAGCTGGCTGTTATTCAATGTAGAAATTGTGTAATTTGTAAACTTCACTTCCTCCTTAAATAAATAAATTACTAATATAACAAAGCTTCATCCATCTAATTTTCTTCTGCTTATCTAATCCAGGGTCATGGGATGGTTGGTGTCTATACTAGCTGTCATAGGGCAAGAGGCAGGATTCACCCTGGGCAGGTCGCCAATCTGTCACAGGGCTGACAACATTCACATGCATGTGTTTGAACTGTGGGAGGAAGCTGGCATACCTGGAGAGGACCCACACTGACACAGCAGACATGCAAGTGCTACACAGAAAGGCTCTAGACTGGATTCGAAGCCAGGACCTTCTTGCTATGAGGCAGCAGTGCGCTGAACATTATGAGCATAAAGATCAGATAAAAACTGTTGTTATTATCTTAACTGTTGATTTCCTGTGTGTAGGAAATAGGTTGTCATCTCCATTCTTCAGTCCATTTTTCACCTGGAGCAAATGAGAGGCAGAGAGGACTGAATGTGTTCACTCGTGTAAGACTGTAAAATTACCTGTGGTGCCGAGTAGTCTGCACACAGCGTGTGTGTCCCAGTGTGTTCTTGTTATTGAGATTTGGTTTAGGGTTGGAGTAAGGGTTAGAGAAGAGTCACTGTGAGTTCTGTGGTGGTCTCAGCTGTGTTGTTTTATCTGCTGGGCTTCCAGTCACAACAACCTCTACCACCCCTTGTACCAGTTACACACACACACACACATACACACACACACACACACACACACACACACGCACGATGGAAATAGGATGCCACCCCCGTGGTGGTCAACCTAACATCTGCTGGTGGTTGAACATGTTAGAAGAGGACCACACACAAACACCTACATGCCATGGGCCAAACTGAATGGGGAAGTGTATTGAACCATTTCTGTATTTGTCATCATGATAACACAGACACACATGCCATGGATGCCACAAGTAGTCTTGCATATCTTGTCTTCACACTTTAAGGAATAAATCACTCCACCCGCATGTGTCAGCCACATTGATTTTCATCGCACCAGAGGTGCGCGCACCCACACACACACACACGCACCCACACACACACATACACTTTACCAACCTGTGTTAAACAGCACTGCTTGCTTTTCTTGGACAATGAAACTGGCATAGCAGCCCAACCCATGGCAGCGTGTGTGTGTGTCTGTGTGTGTGTGTGTATGTGTGTGTGTGTGTGTGCACATACAGCCATGCTTTACTGTGCATGCAAACCAGTCAACCATAAGGGGGTCTAAAAGGTCAGACCTCATTTGTTTTAACCAAACTGCTGTCTGTGTGTTCCTGAAGAAGATGTGGTTTGACCAGTTTTCCAAATTATGTTGTCCACATCAAGTCAGATTAGAGGTCTATAACCTGGCAACAGCAACTATTACTGTAATCTGATATAAATGTCTGAGGGGAGAACACAATGTTATTGAGCATAATAAGGCAGATTCTTTTAATCCTCAAAGTGATCTGAGAGAGAATCCTTATAGGAAAGTAAAGCTGCAAACAAATGTTAACATTACTGAACTTTAGAAGTGTATACAATGGTCCAAAATCAGAAATTTCTAATTCTCTCAAGCAATCAGCATGCAAATAAGCTGACTGAGATTTCTTTAAAGGTATTAATTAATTCTTGCAATTGCAAACATTTCTCTTGAACTGAATACTGTATGTGCTACTAGAAGTCCTCCTGAACTTGTTTTACTATTGTTTGTCCACAAGTGTGAGTTATACTGAAGTGTACAATATGCTCCTAATATTAAAATCTTCCCTCTGTATGTGCATGCACTGAAATTGTTAGTGCATACATCATTCTGTATTGCTCACAAATATCTTCATCATCTCTCATTTATCCAGAAAAAAAGTGATTTATGTGACCTTGGTTGTTGGTGCCAGACTGACTGCTGTGAGTCTTTCAGAAACTGCTGATCTACTGGGATATTCCCACACAACTATCTCTAGGGTTTACAGAGAATGGTCTGAAAAAGACAAGCTATCCAATGAGCAGCAGTTCTCTGGGTGAAAACACCTTGTTGATATCAAAGACCAGAGGACAACAACCAGACTGCTTCACTCTGACAGGAAGGCAACAGTGACTCAAATAGCCACTTATTACTAGCAAGGGTTACAGAAGAGCATCGCTGAATGTGAACACACTGCTGAAGCTGATGGGCTACAGCAGCTAAAGACCACAGTGGGCATCACTCTTGTCAGGTGGGAAACTGAGACTACAATTTGACAATAGACGACTGGAAAAACATTGCCTGGTTTGATGAGTCTCAGTTTCTTCTGCAAGATTCAGATGGTAGGTCCAGAATTTGGTCTAAACAACATGAAAGTACGGATCCATGGGATATTTTCATGGCATATTTTGGGCCCCGTAGTACCAATTAAGCATTCCGCAAACACCAAAGCCTACCTGAGTATTGTTGCTGAAATTGTGAATCCCTGTATGACCACAGTGTTCCCATCTTCTGATGATTCTGTAATTCCTAAATAGTTATGGTAATACTTTGACTAATCCCATAGTCTGAACTCCAAGCAAATGTCGATTGTTTGTTTTAAAATCCATTGCAGTGTACAGACGTAAAGTTACAAGTATCTAACTGTTTCATAGAGAAACACCAGCAGCTGCTGCTTCAGAAGAAAGCAGATCATAAAGTCATGAAGTCTGAGGGTGAGGTTGTTAAACCCACCTTTATAATTATGTAATGAAAGAAGTGCGTCTATATGACCCATTCAGTATCGCTCGCTCTCTTTTTTGTTGCCAGAAACCCCTAATATGTGCCTAAGGCCAGTCACTTTTTTAAAAAAAATGAATAATTTCTCCACCATCTGGACTCTTTAAACAAGAAGAAATCATCAACAGCATGCTTGTTAAAATGTTGCATGTCAAAAGAAAATCATCATCTTATAAATAGACGCTAATCAGTTCTCTGCAGTAGCTCTCTAAATTGGAATTATTTTTGTTCTCACACATATGATCAGATAAGGCTTATTGTGAACGTGCAGCTGATTCATGCCATGTGATTTTGTGCTACAAAGTTCAGATTGTCTTTGGTTTATTTTTATTTTTTTTACCCTTTGAGCATGTGGAGTCCTGCTGCTTGATCTGGCAGCTGTTTTGTTTATGTGTTTCTCTACACTACATGTTTATGGTTATGTGAATATTTACCATAAAAGTGCCTGGGATACTGTGATCACACCATTTATTACATTCAATGTCAAATTAAATGTTTACATATAAATAAATATGCTATACAGGTGAGGCCACATGGGAAATCTTGCACGCTAACTGTTAATCTGCTTCCTTTTGCAAACTGGATGTTTCTTCAGTGCTTGAAGGCACAACACTTCAAAGAAAAAAAATCACAAAAATTCTGTTTTTATGTAACAGCTGACTTCTATTTGATGAATAAGCAAATGTTTCTGCATGCTTGTTTCCATCCCCCAAATATTTCCTGTGTATTAAAGCCTTTCTTGTCATACAGGGGCCAGAAACAGGGGCCAGGAACTATAGCCACCATTTCTTTAATCCTCTTGGAGCATCAGTTTAAGGATGAAGTCAAGTAAGCGTCAAAAGTTTAACTCCCAACCTCTCAAGGGTAATCAGGCTCTCAATCGCAGAAACAAATATTTGAACAGTTTCCAAATGCTAATAGTAGCCTACCAGTTCTGCTGAGGCCTCTCCTAAAAGAGGAGAGATTTGAGTTTAGATGACCAAGAGGAGGTTGTTTGAATACAAAGAAGGAAACTGGGATGTGTGATGCAACGCAGAAAGAATTACCTGCAGAAAAATGCTTAGTTTGGCTTTCCATTAGCCCTTCAGTGAAGTGGATTTTCAGTACGAAGCCATCAACATGAAGACTGAAAGAGTCATCTGGCTATAAATACTTTGAGCTCTTAAGAGTTTAGAGGACTTACCCCTAAATACCCTGAAAACCTTTTTTCACAAGTGAGGGCTCTGAATCCATCCAGATGACAATCTTATGTCCTTTTTGGTGTGTTCACATGCGTGCGTGCATGAGGATGCACAGTTTAGTTTGTGTGTGTTCATGTTTGCGTGTTTCAGCCAATGACATTATATCTCCACCCCCATCCCCCACACCCTCCTATAATTATCTGTGATTGCTTAAGGGACCCCTGACTCCTACAAACCTGTGGTCTTACAGCAGTTCCTTCGGCATTTGAGGCTCTGTCACATTTCTAGGTTGCGCAAAATCTGCTCCCCATGGAAATGATTATCTATGATGAAATGGATTTGTTTATATGGGACTAGTCTTGTTTGTCACATTTTGCTGTGCTGCTCAAACTCTTAACTCAAAGTGTAGTTTACGACTATTTATTATCAACATTGCCATATGGTTCTACTATAGATTATACTCGTGACTGCACACAAACACACGCAGCAGTTTTTCCACACAAAGGACCATACATTGGTAACAACAGTTTACAGCTTCATTTGCTAAATTTCATCACATTTTAAGTTTAAACTGCAGCAGCAATTCTAACGTTTTTGAGCACCTGATGGTTCTTTTGCACTCTGTAAACTCTCTCCAGGGCTCTTTCACATGGTTACTGCATAGGTAGTAGAAGAGCTTTGTGGTATTTAAGCCTGTTTTGGGGACAGCTGTGGAGTATAATTTGCAAAGTACAGTTTTCTGGTCTGTGTCAGACTTTTTGTAAGCAAGCATGTTATGCGCCCATGCTACAGAGGTAGGCCCTCTTTTAGAACATGGCCTCTCCCTGAGCCTGCTTCTGCCGGACATTTCTTCCTGTTAAAAGGGAGTTTTTCCTTCCCACTGTTGCCAAGTGCTTGCTCATAAGGGGACAATTTTATTGTTGGATCTCTGTAATTATTTTAAGGTCTTTATAGTACAATATAAAGCATTTTGAGGTGATTGTTGTGATTTGGCACTATATAAATAAAATTTAATTTACTTTAATGTAATTGAAATAAGATAAAGAGAGAAAGACAGAAAAGACAGTAGTGTAGTCTGAAAGCAATAGTGTCCACTCAAAGCAGCTGGGTTTCTGTTATTATAAACACAGAGAGGGAAATTTTATATTCCAGCTCCTCCCAATACACTGAAAGAAGGTTAACCAAGGGTCTGGCTGTGTGTCTACACTGGGTCATGTGTTGGGCTCAGTTTTTAAAGAAACAGACCCTGTTTTAGGTAGGAAGCACATTTTATGCAACCCTGTGGTGTCATCATCTGCAGAAGGGTTGTTGCTTTTCACTGTTGCACAGATGATACCCAGATATCGCTCCCCATAAAGCCCAGTAACACTTCCGATCTGTTCTGTCTGCTTAAAATGTGGAGCAGATGTGTAAGACTGGATGTTCCGCTGAACTCTAAGCAAAGAGATGTGTTTTTCATTGGTCCAACAAAAACTGCATGTGCAGATCAGACATTATCCTGGTGCTTGTGGGGAAAAATAAAATTATACTGCTGTTTTCATTTCACTTTTATGATGGGATGGTCATTATATAATGGTATTGGTTCTGCCTGAATAATAAAATCCCTGAAATGTGGTAATTTTTTCTACATTTCTTTTTGAACAGTCAAAGTTATTTTCGCAGCTAAAATAAGGGACATCAATAAATGATGACTAAGTCAAAAGGAATTTCTCTCTTTTTCTCTCTTTGGCTTTAATAAACAAATGACTGGTTTTTATTGTTGTGAAACCATCAGGACTCGTCCTCACAGCTGTCGGCCATATGGGACTAAGATAGATAGAGGCAATGTGAGAGAACGCACCAACCCACAACAAGGTCACCATTATGTTGCTGCTACACAATAATGAGGATATACAGGACCCAGAGTTTCAGCTATTACATACAAAATAGCTGTTTGGTAAAAGGTTCCTTTTAACCTGCCTCAAAGTGTTTGATCAAGAGATTATTCTTTTCTTCCACAGATAAACAAAATGCTTCTTGGACATTTGATCCTCTCTTAAATCTGAATCTGTGGATTGTTGATCCAGAGCTTCAGAGCTGTTCTCATTATTCTTTTATTTGTATTAAAAGTCAACCACATGAATTGTTCAGCTTCCTGACTTTTACTTCTGAGCAACAATTTATTAATAATTCATACCAGGCCAAGAAGAAACTTTATATTGAAACCGACATAAACAGGCCTTAAAAAAATCAGTTCATACAAGATTGTATGTAGTCAGAAACAAAATGTAGAAAAAAGTAAAACAAATGGTTTCCAGCTCATCGCTGCAGACTAATCCTCCTCGCTTGGCTGCAGTTTCTCTCAAGACTTCAAACACATGGTTATAATTTTAAATAAAAAAAAAAGGGAGGGGGGAATACTTCTCCTTTGCTGCTATGCAAAGTAAACAAAGACATAATACTTTAATTTAATTTCTGGATTAAATGTAAGGTTGCTTATTGAAATAACTTGACTTCAGGGTGTCTGCAGGAAGCTGATTTTTAGTCGAGTCATTTTTCCTCCGGTGGAGTAAAACAGTCTGAGAAAGCGGATTAAGAGCTGGGCAAATGTTCAAGGTAAACAGGTATGTGACATGGAAATTGCAACGTCTGTGTTTTCATGTGAGTTTTTTTGTGCATTTATGTTGTGTTTTGGTCTGAGCAGCTCTCAGTCAAAACAGACAGGCATAAATAAGCAGACATAACCAGCACAAAGATTTATGTGTCAACACCGTCTTCAGGAAATTTTGTGTTTATAAAAACTAGAGAACAATTGCAAATATGTTTATGAATTTGATAAAATGCAAATCTTGGAGTGCAACATTCAGTTGTAGGAAATACAGGATTATTAACATTTTTAAGGGTATCTTTAGGCCAGGGGTGGGAAATTCATTTTCCCAAGGGCCCATCGGAGTGGCCCTGTTTTTGTCACCTAAACCTAATAAGAGATGTACCCGTGGATTCTAACTTTGGTATCAAAGCGCTCCCACTTCACACACCCACCCTCTTCTTGATGGTTCTTTCATTCAAAACAATATATAGCTATAGGTTTAGATGTATGGAAACACCTTGGTGCTTGCTGTGGTGTACTTCCTCAGGAGTTGGAAATCGTGTCACAGACCTGCCGGCTCCTTAACCTTAACATGGTGATGCAGTTGCTATAAAAAGTATTTGCCCCCTTCCTGATTTCATTTTTCTTTCTGTGTTTCAGTTTCAGTTTATCAAACAATTTTTAATATTAGACAACGATAACCTGAGTAAATACAAAATATAGTTTTTAAATTTTAACCTCAAGTATTAAGGGAAAAAAGATATCCAAACCTATCTGGCCTATTTGTAAAAAAGTAAAAAAGTTACTTTCGGCTGCTCTCTTGTCACAAGGGGTCACCACAGCAGGTAGCTCTGTATGTTTGATTTGGCAAGGTTTTATTCCAGATGCAGCAGGATTTGTGTCTGTGGCTGGAATTGAATCAGCAAACTTCTCCTTGTGTGTGCAGAGCTGTGAAAAAGGAATTCATCCCCTCGATCTAGTAACTATTTATCTCAGTCTTGGCAGCAAGAACTTCAATCAAATGTTTACGATAACTGGCAATGGTTCTTTCACATTACTGTGGAGGAATTTTGGCCCACTCTTTTCAAACAAGAAATCAAAAAGGGGCAAAGCGCTGTCTCCATGAACTTACCTTGTCTTAAACACACAAACACACAGACACAAAAACAGCTACCTGAATCTCCTTAAATTCTGTGTCCCACAAAAGTCTAAATTGTAAAGAGCACTGAGAACCGTTCTGTTGTGTTTGTTCAGTGCATAAACAAACAGTTTGTGAGGGAATTTGCCTTCTTTTAAACTTTAGACTGAACCATGCGCGCTTATGATCAGACTCCTCAGAGTCAGTAATTCAACTCCATGATCCTGGAGAGCCTGGCATGACTCTAAAGATGCTCTCAAGCACCGATTGGGCCTGTAATGCTTCTATCTGTCTCACTCCAGTCTGTGCCAACAGAATTAGTGTCTCATGCCTCACAAGTCTTTTTTTTTAAAGTCTGAGATAAAAGTGCTCAAAGCCTTACAGCCTTGTTATATTATCATACAGTGAAAATGAGGGAACATTAACTCCAGATAACCTGCACTCCAAACTGGAATTTAATAAATGCAAGCTGACTTTAAAAATGAATAACATACGTACACTCACATACATCCAACACATCACCCCAGACACGTTGAGTGGGAGGAAGGGGTGGGCGGGTCTTCCCACACCCCGGTTTCATGCACCCTGCCTGGGGTAGGGACTGGCTAGTGGTTCAGGGATAGGTTGGCTGCTTCTCTGGGTTACCACTGGCTCTGTGCTGGTACTTGCTCGCCCACACTGAGTGTCCATGTAAGGTCCGTGTGTGTGTGTGCATGAGTGTGTGACTGGCATATATGTATGTTTGTGTGTGTGTGTGTGTATCGACAACTGGCCCTGGGTCTGTGGCTTGCTGAGCCTTGGCTCCTGTGGGACATGGTTGCTGAGGGTGGGAGTCACCCCTCCCTACCGCTGCCCACTGCTCCCCTGATTGTCACTGCCGCCCCTGTGTGTGGGTGCCTGTGGGTCCCGGAGTGCATGGCCGGATGTCTTGGCATGGCTTTTGGCCAACTCTCTTGGCGGTTGTGGCCTGGGGGTGGCTCAGGCCTCTTTGGCGTGTGTGTGTGTGTGGGGGGGGGGGGCTCTGCTGGGTGTCGGGCAGATCTTGGGCGCCTGGGGCCTCGGGGCCGCATTCTCTGCTCATGCTTGGGGCTGCCTCCTACGGTGGGGTGGACTGCTCATTGCCCTTGGCTCTCTGGGCTCTTGCCCTTTGACCGTGGGGGCTCCATCTGGGGTCTCCCTCCTTCCTCCTCTGGGGTGCCATCAGGATGTGTGGCCTCAGGTCTTCTGAACTCCTGGTGGGCCGTGGATAGCCCGAGTCCCGTGGGTCCTTCCCTGTTTGCCTCTGGATCCTGAGGGGCGTGGTTGCAGCTTCTTGCCCTCATTATTGAGTATGTTCCATTACAGAGGTACACACACACACATTACTACAAACCACAGCTAGATTGTGTGTATATGTATAAGCATGTGCATGGACATGTGAATATGTGTATGTATGTGTATCTACATTTGTGTATCTATAAATCTGTTTTCTCCACTTTTTATTAAAAAAAAATTCTTTCCTTCTCTCTTTCTCTTTATCCCTCTTCTTCTTAACCCTTCCTGCCTGCCTGTCTGGCTTGGCATGAATAAATAAAATAAAAATAAAAATACAAACATTAACAAGAGTGGCCTAGAAAACTTGTAAAAAGCAACTATGTTTGGTACATCAGTGCATTCAGATCATCATTCTGATTGCAAAAAATGCCAGACATGACAGGCTTAAAAAAAAAAAGAAAAAGAAAGAATAACATCATCCCAGCACAGCCCATGGTAGAAAATAGGATGTTGGAAGTCATGTGACAGACCTGCCAGCCTCCTTAATCTTAGCATGGTGAGTTGCCTAAGCTTACCTTAACATAACCATAGTGTATTTGCAATGGGTGTTACTTTTTCCTAGCTGTAGCCATTTAAGACCTATGATAGAACAAGTCCACCAGATCATATCGTTAAGTTAGACATGCTGCATTATCATCTTGTGGAATATTTTAAATCACTATATGTCAATAGCATCTTCAGAGCCATAATTATAATAATATGTATGAAGGAAATCCATAGTAACTACAGAAGGTAGCTAAAAAGTGCACTACTAACCCACAAAGAAATTGAAAACCATTTTCTGTATCTACATATTATGCTAGATACAGAAATGCTACAGCTGTACATGCTAATGCACACGATAAAGCACATGGAGTATGTGTTGTTGTTAGCGTTTTCTATGTAATTTTTGGGTTAGAAGAAGGATATGGTGCTCTGGGACACGCTGAATGCATGATATGTAAGTGGTTTTATATGCAAAAAGAATTATTGCTCTATCGTATGTGGTTGCAATTCTACCGGCGTTTAAAAGCAGTTAGCAGTTGTTTTGCAGTACTTATTGTGTAGGTTTTTGTTTGTTTTGTTTTTCAATTTTAGTTGCCTAAAATTTTAGATTTGCCATATCTTTTATATGGTAAAGCAATATGGTGACTTCATGTATGATATGAACATAATACATGTCTCTGAGCTCACCTAAAATCAGAGTTCGAGGCATGCAGCTGTGAGCAACTTATGAGCTGTGGAAACTCAAAGTCCTCTCATCATTGGTGCACAATGCAGACATTTTGCACCAGCAGTAAAACAGCTGAATTGTATATTCACTTTTGAGGATGAAGGAAGTATAGATGTAACTTTAATTTCTTAGCATTTTGGGGGGGGGCAAGAAGTCACTGTGTCAGGTTTCTGGCAGCCAGGTGTGTTTGTGGACATCTGAGGCAATAAAGAGAAATCTATACTGGTTGCATGTGAAGGAGCTGAGGTAAATCTACCCTAACTGGGGCTCCCACTTGCCTCAAAATGTCTTCACCACTGTGTGTGTGTGTGTGTGTGTGTGTGTGTGTGTGTGTGTGTGTGTGTGTGTGTGTGTGTGTGTGTGTGTGCGTCTTTTCCAAGTAAAGGCCAATATCTGTTTATTTAAGAGTTGCTTGTTACTCACTACACACATAGCAGCAGGTGTGATATCTGTCCCTCTCTCTCACACACAGTTACCTGAGACACAGGGAAAAATCAAGTGTTTTTACAGCTGCCTATGCAATGAAGTCTTTGAGGGCCTGTCAAGTCAATGGTTAGCTAACGTCTCAAATTTTGTGGTATATATGCTTATGTGTGCATGTGTTGATGAAGGTTAGGTAATGTCTCTCTGTGCCACCTCCCACTTCTGGCAGGTTTAATGTCAGTTTGACTGAAATTACATAACCTGAACTGGCAAACAGACAGAAAGCTAAACAGAGTTTTTTCCTCATACACTTTTCAATTTTATCTTAAACAGAAGAGGGAAGATGAAAAAGTAAATATCTGCATTATAAAGCTGTTATACCAGTGATTGACACCAGTATTACAGAGGTAAATGGTTTAGTTGCTCATGCTGTCGATCTTAATAAAATGACTGTTTAAATTAAACATACCCTTTAAAGCATTACTCATGCCTGCAATATATCACCTGGGGGGGGATCTTTGAGGTGACACAGATACCGTTTGCTCTTGGCTAGAAAGATAACTCAGCAAGACAGCTGTGCCATAAATCATTACAGCAACATGTATCCTCAGTTATTTTCAGTGGTGTGGAAAATGTTCCTTTAATCATCTACAGACAGTTTTAAGAATGAGTTTTAAGAATTTTCAAAACCTTTGACACCCTTAGTTAGGATTATCATCAGTTTTAACCCAATTGTGCCACATGACCCTGGTTCCTATGGCTGTACCAGAGCATCTATGATTCATCTTCTGAAAATACATTTTTAGAGGATGAACTGATTTAGCAGATGCTGAGATATTTCACACTGTGACTGAACCGCTATTTAGACATAAAGTCAAAAATAAATTCTGATCCATGGCCTCAAGTTAGATTATGTGAATTTCAGATGTTCAGGGCTTCTTCGTTTTTTTTTTTTGTTTGCTTTTTTTTTTTTACCATCACGAAGTTCAGCCATGTGCAGGCATGACATCACATCAGAGTCAGCAGAAAGCATTGGGCCTGTGGGGTTTTGGTAATAAACTGCTGCTCCATTACTGCACATAACAACTACTGAACCTTTTTCATCACCAGTCAACTGTTAAGTGTGGAGAGTTGGAAGAGGTGTTACATCCCCCGCAGTAATGATTTTCAGGAACATTTTGAAATGGAAATTTTAGACTTGTCAAAATTTCCAGAACGCAAATCTGGGAGTTGGATTTATGTTGGCTCAGTAAGCACACCGTGTCTTCCTCTGAGCCTTCTCTCATAGCAGAGAGCTCCTTTTTCATGTTGCCACTTCACTGAGTGTCATAATCTCAAAAAAACATACAACTTTCAGGGTAATCAAACTTTTTCTAAATCCACTGGAAAAGCTATAATTAAGATGAATCCACTGTTAGCTTTTCTTAGTTACCAAAAAGACAGTACAGAGGTTTTCCTGGTAAATTCAAATACACAGCTGTGGCATTTTTGGCATTGTGTTATGTTTACAGGCATCTGGGATTAGAGATGTTCTTCCATAATATGTAGCAAAACTATAATTAAAATCCTCTTCCAGTGACCTCTGCCAGTTTTAAGGTTCTCATATATACCTTGCAAGTAAGCATGCGGTGCATAGTGCACAGCGAAATTAACCAGTAATTCCTGCCAGTTTAAACAGACCTTGGCTCCTCTGCCTCTTTTCCCATATTACTCATGTTGACCATCGAGTAGGGAGTGTGGCCAAAACATGAAACACTGCATCATCCTGCAACTGATGTGAAGCGGTAAGACTGGAACATTGTGAAAGATATGCAATAAAATTACAGTTATTTAAATAAAAATATGCATGCACAATGAGGGATATACAGTGCCTTGCGAAAGTATTCGGCCCCTTGAACTTTTCAACCTTTTGCCACATTTCAGGCTTCAAACATTAAGATATAAAATTTGAATTTTTTGTGAAGAATCAACAACAAGTGGGACACAATCATGAAGTGGAATGAAATTTTCTGGATGTGTCAAACTTTTTAACAAATAAAAAACTGAAAAGTGGGACGTGCAATATTATTCGGCCCCTTTACTTTCAGTGCAGCAAACTGACTCCAGAAGTTCAGTGAGGATCTCTGAATGATCCAATGTTGTCCCAAATGACTGATGATGATAAATAGAATCCACCTGTGTGTAATCAAGTCTCCGTATAAATGCACCTGCTCTGTGATAGTCTCAGGGTTCTGTTCCAAGTGCAGAGAGCATCATGAAGACCAAGGAACACACCAGGCAGGTCCGAGATACTGTTGTGGAGAAGTTTAAAGCCGGATTTGGATACAAAAAGATTTCCCAAGCTTTAAACATCTCAAGGAGCATTGTGCAAGCAATCATATTGAAATGGAAGGAGTATCAGACCACTGCAAATCTACCAAGACCCGGCCGTCCCTCTAAACTTTCATCTCAAACAAGGAGAAGACTGATCAGAGATGCAGCCAAGAGGCCCATGATCACTCTGGATGAACTGCAGACATCTACAGCTGAGGTGGGAGAGTCTGTCCATAGGACAACAATCAGTCGTACACTGCACAAATCTGGCCTTTATGGAAGAGTGGCAAGAAGAAAGCCATTTCTCAAAGATATCCATAAAAAGTCTCATTTAAAGTTTGCCACAAGCCACCTGGGAGACACACCAAACATGTGGAAGAAGGTTCTCTGGTCAGATGAAACCAAAATTGAATTGTTTGGCCACAATGCAAAACGATATGTTTGCCGTAAAAGCAACACAGCTCATCACCCTGAACACACCATCCCCACTGTCAAACATGGTGGTGGCAGCATCATGGTTTGGGCCTGCTTTTCATCAGCAGGGACAGGGAAGATGGTCAAAATTGATGGGAAGATGGATGGGGCCAAATACAGGACCATTCTGGAAGAAAACCTGTTGGAGTCTGCAAGAGACCTGAGACTGGGACGGAGATTTATCTTCCAACAAGACAATGATCCAAAACATAAAGCCAAATCTACAATGGAATGGTTCACAAATAAACGTATCCAGGTGTTGGAATGGCCAAGTCAAAGTCCAGACCTGAATCCAATCGAGAATCTGTGGAAAGAGCTGAAGACTGCTGTTCACAAACGCTCTCCATCCAACCTCACTGAGCTCGAGCTGTTTTGAAAGGAAGAATGGGCAAGAATTTCAGTCTCTCAATGTGCAAAACTGATAGACACATACCCCAAGAGACTTGCAGCTGTAATTGCAGCAAAAGGTGGCGCTACAAAGCAAGGGGGCCGAATAATATTGCATGCCCCACTTTTCAGTTTTTTATTTGTTAAAAAAATTTGACACATCCAATAAATTTCATTCAACTTCACGATTGTGTCGCACTTGTTGTTGATTCTTCACAAAAAATTCAAATTTTATATCTTTATGTTTGAAGCCTGAAATGTGGCAAAAGGTTGAAAAGTTCAAGGGGGCCGAATACTTTCGCAAGGCACTGTGTGTACATAAAGCATTTAAAGCAAAAGTCTTCAGCACAGTAAAATGCAAGTACCTCAAATTTGCACTTAACTATTTAAGTCAATTCATAAGAATCTGAATTGTAAGAGTGCCTAAAATTAAATGTAACATGTATAGGATTAGCCTAACTAAAGCTGCATTTTAACAATAAAAATGTGGCACAGTTGCTCAGTTGTTTTATGCTTGCTTTGTGTTACCATCCTAGGGCAGGTTGCTCTGTAGGATAAATGAACTTCATTTGAAACAGGAAACAAAATTACAAATTGTTAAATTTCTTCAGTTTTGTTCTTAGTCTGCTCATGGCTGTTATTGCTATTTCCTCTTTCTCCTCATTACCCCCGGTGTATATATTGTCCATGTGTTCTTCAGTTCTTTGTCATGTCGTTGTCAATGATTTCCTCTACGTAGTGTGCCTTTCTGTTCTGTTCTGTTTTCCGAGGTATTTCTATTGGTATTTCTCCCTTTCAATTAGTTTATCCTTTGTAGTTTGTTCATCATCATTATATATCCTTCCTTCACTGATCAGAAATGGTAGCAATTCACATTTTTGCTTCAAATTTATGAGAAGAAAATGGCAAATGTTTCATTCTTATAACTGTGACGAGACTTGAAGGAATAAGGGTTTTTTGGTGGATTCTTGAAGGAAGTTTTGTTGGAGGTCAGGTTTGCTTTAACATCCCACAAGGCATGTCATGTTCCAGCACAGAGGAAAAAGAGGGCAAGGCTGTGAAAATATCATTCAGCAGGGGATCAGGGCAGTCACGGTCTTGTGCAGAGAGGTATTCATCTGGTTCCTTCCCCAGCTGGACAAGCCTTTCTCAGAAAACAGCGTTTGCAGATTATTGATTACAGTCACATTGATTTAAAGTGCTGTATGCTTGCAGGTGATGTTTAGCATGCTAAAGGTGTTTTTTTGTATTTCTATTCATTTATGACCAGCTGTGGACTGCACTAATTGCACTATTGACTCTAAAATGTATACTTTAGGTTGTCTTTTAGGGGAGAGTACCTATGTTGCAACAACAAGCTATATACAGACAGTCAAATCAGACTTAAAAATCTAATGGGGAGTGGTTGACGTGTGCTTTGAATTAGGGACAACACCAGTCTCCCTTCTTTACATCAAGCTCAGCAGGATACTGACGAGGCAGAAACTGTACAAGAAGCATTTATTGAAGTTCAATGCAAGCCAGTTGCATTTCATTACAACATCCAGAGTTACAAACATTTTATAATTTCCTTTTCGTAAATCTTTCACTCTGATATAGAAATGATTACTTGTGTTAATTAAGCTCAAAACCCCATTAGAAAGTCGTTGTCTGTTATCACAGTGTAAAGAGAAAAATAACTTGGGCAGAGGGTTTTTTGTTTTGTTTTAAATACTTGACAAATTTATATACACTTCTTGAATTCTGTGACCTCTCAGGCATCATATGTCTTAAAGTTTTAGTTGTGCACAATGTGAAATGCGCTTATTTGCTTTCAAGTGTGAGAAAAATAAAGCACTTTCATTGTCTGTATACATGAGATGAAGCCAGTGATGCACTTAGTTTCAGATAAAATCTGGAAACAGAAGGAAATGGTTTGGTGTCTCTAATGATCAAAAGTTACAGTTAGCATATCTTAATTTTGTTTCTTTACCACGTTGTAGCTTTGCAAAGACATGAGCTAGCTTTCCTCCCTGTTCCCAGTCTTTATGCTAAACTAGATTAATCACCACTTTAAGCTCCATGCTGTACAACATAGGAGTGGTATGAAGCTTCCTATTTTATGCCCAGAACTGTGCAAATTATAATGTTTAATGTCAACAGGAGTTTTTAGTAGCTTTCATTTTTATTATCTTCATCTAAGAACTAATCTTTGATTATAAGAAACATTCAGATGGAGAAAAAAAAAACCCAAAAACAATTTATCGCCTTCAAACACTGGCTACGAACCCACTAGAAGGAAAAAAGACCTCAGAGTACCCGCTCTGAAACTCCAAAAATAAGCAAACTGGTTTTAAGTTTCTTTTTTACGCTTCGACAACAGTGCCATCCATTAGAGAGGATGTGTCAGCAATGTGTACATAATAGTGGATATTATTCCATAGAGTTGTGATTGAGAATGTAAATTTTTGGCTAGTCTGGATGGAAAACGCCAATACTTATTCCAAATCTGTGGTTAACAGCCCTTCCATTTATTGTGCCCCAAGAGGTTTTGGTGGCTTGACAACAACCTCAAACACATTCTTTGCTTCCAACACGTTAAACAGGCAAGACTTCAAATTCAGTAATGGATGTTTTTCTTTCTTTTTTTTATTTCTAATAACTTTGTCATCTAGTTTTTCTTACTGTTCTGTACAGTAATTTGTTTTTGGTATATCATTTCCACTACAAGAGATGCCATCCATTGTAAGAAGACCACCTCCAAAAATTCTAAGTCTTTCCAAGCACAGTCCATTTTTTGCACAACAAGAGTTCGATCTGTGATCGCAGTTCTGTTTTCTGTTTTAGACCTTCCTTTATCATTTCATCTCATGTGGACGCCAGGACAAGCCTCCTTAACACCCCATATTAAATTTGATTTGTTGTATTTGTTCATAAAAGTCTTCATTGTCCTTCAGAATCCCATAGAAATGGATTATTGGGCATCTGACCACGACCCCTTCATCTTCTTCATACAAGACAAATTACATCTGACTCCATGTTTCTCGCTAGTGTCTCTTGGAACCAGCAGCAGGTGCCACAGTCCCCTGCCTGGAGTTGTTGATTTGGTCATGGATATAGGGCATGCCTGGAGGCCCAGGGGTTCCTGGTGGTCCAGGTGGCCCTACTGGCCCTGGTTTTCCCTTAGGTCCTGTTGGCCCAATGATGCCAGGTATTCCTGTCTGGCCCTGGATCCCTGGAGACCCTGGAGGTCCTGGAAGACCATCTTTGCCAGGGGGACCCATATCACCTTTCTGGCCCCTGTCACCTTTGGGGCCTGGTGGACCCATGGACCCTTTAGCTCCTTTGCTACCTTGTGCCCCTCTACCGCCACTATTGCCTTGTTCACCCGGCGCTCCTTTGAGGCCTAGTGACCCCTTGGGTCCAGCAGGTCCACGGCCTCCTGTAATACCTTGGTCACCTTTGCTGCCAGTCAGTCCAATGGGTCCTTTGGGGCCGGTGTCACCACGGTTCCCTTTGGGTCCAGGTGGTCCAGGTGCACCTGTTGATAATAGATTGTGAGGTGAATGTAAAAAACAACAACATGCTATTCTTGTTGTTTATACAAAACAACATCCACCTTTAAGTATAGTGAAGTTCTGTATTAGATGTGTATGGTGAACATCCACTAGTTTCATCTCCTCCATCACCATGGACAAGTTCCTGACATCCAAATCCAGCCGGACATTTAGCAGCATGTTCTGCTGTCTTAACGTGTCAGCTAAGTGCAGCAGTAGTAAAACTGTGTTGTTCAAGTTCTGCACAACAAGAAAGAAGGGGGACATATAGATAATGAGAGACAGCTGAAATTTAACAGTGGACAGGGTTAAGCATTGGTAGTTTACATAGCAAATCACATATCAGCTTAACTAATCTGAGTGATCATACAAATTACCAGTGGTCATGGCCAAGGAAAATGAAAAACTTCAAGCATTTTCCTCATCAGGCAAAATCATACCAAGAAAAAAATTAAAAAATAGAACAAAGGCAATCACATATACAGTAAAAAACTATGAAAAAGTTTATTGATTTATGTGAATTTAGACCAATCAAATGTGTCAACTATGTGTGAGCAATATGTCTAATGTTTGAAGTCTGTAGATGATAAAGGTATAAAAGGTATAAATACTTCCAAAAAATACAATATAATTTTTGTGTTTTAAACAACCTGTAGTTCATCGGTGTGTCTGCCCAAGCGGCTCTGGCAAGATGAACTCTCAATGCTGATGTACTTGTACATGCCCTGGACGTGGCTCACGGTAGCATTGATGCTGGAGGAAATTGTTTCAATCTCCATCTCAATGGAGTTCAAGCGGCCATCCAAGGCAGAGAATCGCTCGCCTGTCCGGTTTTCATAGTACCTAAAATGTGTATTTATTCATCATAACATGGAAACATCAGTCCACAATGTCACACAGACCCAGTTTCCAGATTTTAAATTTACATAAATTAGACTAAGGTCAAGATCAGGCACTTAAGGTTATAATAAGCCTTAACATGAGTAAGTATAGTATACTGGCATTTGTTTGTTACCTGGAATGGTAGTGAAGGTCATGCATGTTCTCCTCATGTTCATCCATGAATGTTGAGACATTGTCAAGCTGCATCTGCAGGTTCATCACCTGCAGAAAACACCAAAACAAATGGTTGCAGTGAGGGGCCCAACCTTTTGATTCTCAATGTCAGTCTGTGCACAATAATACAAGGCTGTACAGGATCAAAAGACTTTAAATAACCCTACAACTGTTCCTTTTGGCCATGTAAACAACCACATCTCTTATACTATGAATGATTTTTATTTAACACAGTCTGTTCATGAATACGTAAGTAAGTAAGATCAAGCTCAGCACTAACCTGCTGAGTGAGGTCATAGTACACCTCAGTGGACATGGCAATTCTTTGGTGATCTGCTACAATGTTGTTCTGCAGGAAGCGGATGACTTGCATTGTGCTGCTGGTGTTGGACTTGATAGCACTCAGAACCCGGCTGTAGTTCTGCCAGTCACTGGTCAACTTATGGAGAACATAAGTGTCCTCGTCTGCTTTTCTCTGTAGGGCATCTATCCACTGTATACTAACAGGAAGAGGGATCACAGAAGATGGGAGTTAGCAGCAGTGGAATGGGAATAAGAGCAAATATTCCTAATACAATGATCTCAGTCTGTTCAAATCTTTTGCATAAGAGAGGCAACCAATAAGACAGTTGACTTACAGGGAAGGAGAAGGGAAATAAAATAGCCTATTTTAGACAGGGTGAACTTAGAGCTGCACCAAGACCCAGTATCAGGTAAATAAGGATTATTATTAACTTGTGAGCCATGCAAAACAACTCCAAGAATAAAAATATTGAGATGTAAATGAGCATAATAGGGCCTCCTTAAAGGTGAACACATGTAGAGTTAAGAAGAAACTGAAATGATCCACCAGGCTATGGATAGTGTACAGTTTAGAGGGCACATATCATGCTTTTAAATCCTTCCTTTTCATATGTAAATCATTCACTTGTGGTCTATATAAAGTAGAATCTGAACGCTTTGGTCTGAATTCCTCGTTATTGTAGCTCCACCGACCCCTCTTTTACCCCTCTTTTGAGAGCAGCTCGTTTTGGTGTCATTCTTTAAATGTGAATGAGGCATTTCACACCCCGCCCCCTCCAGGTCGCAGTAACGTTCCACTCCACCCCGTTAGGCCATTTTCGTAGTTCGAAAGCATCGATTTGATTATCTACCGGCAGAGAAACAAGCACTTCGAAGAGGCTCTGATGCCGGGGCGATTAACACCCAACAACCGAACATTTTGACTTGCTCTACTTGCAACTTCAGCATAACTGAATTTGGACTACAAAATCACTGCGAGAAAAAAAAATGGCGGATTCACAAAATCAGTAAGTCGGAAGTCCATGTCCTTGTTTAGCAGTTCCACAGCAAATACTGTGATGTAAGAGGAAAGAAAATGTAACAGTGAATAGAGAAAAACTGAACAGACTGAAAATTATGACCCAAAAAGAAGGTAAAGATATCTACGCAGCACCGGAACAGAATGCATTTAAATTTCCTGCAATCCTACACACTCAAAGTACACAACAAAATGTATTTAAGGGCTAAAAAAGTGGAATTTGCATGATAAGTCTCCTTTAGGGTCACTCATGTTGCTAAATGTTCTCATCCATTCATAAATCTGAGTGTACACTATTAAGCATGCGATCTGTTCATCTGTGCCCTTCCTTAGCTTTCCATTCACCTGTGTGCTACTGTTGTGTTAACTTGATGTGCTGTAGCTTTGATGTCAAACTGATCCTCCATCACTGTTTTCATCTTCTCCTGAGTTTCTTCAACCACATCCTTCCAGCCCTCCACCCGATCCAGGCACCTTTCCAGTGACTGATTGAGAACTTTGATCGACATGAGGTGATTTTGGATGTCACGTGTCAGCCGGTTGCTTGTATCCTTTAGGGTGGCCTGGGCCTGGGAGGCTTGGTCAAGCACCTGGACGAGAATAGAGGTTTTAAATGGGGGATTTGTAGAGGTGCTGCTGCTTTTCTGTTCTATGGGTTTTAAACTACTTGTTAAAAACCCCCTTTTGTTCTGTGAACTTGTTTTGAGGTCTGCCGTACCTGCTCCTGTGCCAGTATCATTCTCTGAATGTCTTCAAACTCTCTCTTCAGCTTGCTGATCTCCTCACTGTACAGAGTTGCATCCAGGCAGCCTGAACAGTTTGATGTGGCCCTCACATCTGAGGTGAGAAGTTAAAGAAGGAAATGCAATGGAAAAAGACAAAGATGCACAGTGGCCTGCTGCTCTAAATTACTGCATTTGATATAACTTGTAGAGACCACTAGTGGGTCAGTGTGTATGAGAGAATACCCTGTCATCTGAGCTGGTTCACTCTGTTAATCAAGCTTGAAATACATGATACCAATGCAATAGCTACAATATAGGAGCATTTCTGGGTAGATCAAGTTACTTTACCCTCGATTCCTTGCTGGACCTTGGTGATCTTTTTGAAGTAAGCTGATTCTTCTTCGGCGAGGTTGTCCACCTTCCTGAACACTGAGTACACAGAATTGTAGATAAACAGTTAAAAAAATATTACATGACATGGTTTCCTAATTTATATTTAAGTGAAGGAACAACAGTAGTGCACTCTGATGTAAGATATCCCCGTGCTCTTGGGGAAGAGGGGAATTAAACCATTAGATTTAATCATGCAAGGAGGAAATAATTAAGAGCAGCGGGACCTTGGTGTTAATAGGAAATGGGGGGCATTTAAAGGAGTAAAAACAGGAAATTGTAATTTAAGCTGTGACAACAAAACACATAAAGTTTTCATTGGCTATCAAATGTAACCAAAACACTAATGGTGAATGATGGTTTAGTCAGCTGCTCAGGTTATACGCCCCCAACATATTTCCCAAGTGACTAACGGCAGTTTAGCGACTGTTAACATTTTCAGCATCCTAGGCCCTGACCCAGGGGATTAATAGAGGCCATTCCATAGTTTGTTTGCATATGTGAATGCTTCCACATGTGCACATACCACCTGCTCTGCCCTATTAGCTGATGTGACAGCGACGTTGAACATGGCCCATGACTTTTCCTATTCTGTGCATGAATGTGAATGAGTAAATCAGGCAGTATTTTTTTCATCAGTGTGCATTTCGAGTGGCATATGTTTCAAAATGCTTTCAATGTGACAAAATGCATTTCATTCCCTAAAATATATTTTTTTTTCCATAATGAGTTAAAACCGTGTTCCTCAAGTCCATATTTTGTGCAGAAAAAAATTAGCGGTTAGAAAACAGATGTACAGCGGGGAACTGAATATCAAAAGTTAGCATTTCTCTCGTGCATATGCAAAGATGGGATTTGCAGCCAAATGCATGACTTCCTCAGTTAGTGCTAAAGTTTTAGTACTTTGGTCCTGCGCAGCTGTGCTGAAAGTTGACACAAAACAAAACTTAGTTATATTTCTGCTCACTGTCACTGTATAACTGTAGATTCTTTATCTTGATCAATTAATCCATTAGTCATGTAAAAAGAAAATATACCCTCTTTCAGTTCTAAGGTGTTACGTATCGGGACATAACAAAAATCGTCTGATCCTTATCAGGTTTTATTTTATTCATTTTAGAACCTGATAAGGATCACATGATTTTTGTTATGTGTACATAACACAGTACACCATGTCATTATTTGTTTAACAAAAGCTAAGCCAAACAGCAGAAGCAGTGTGTGAAAAACTAAGTACATCCTCTGATTCAGTAGCTTGTAGAACCACCTTTAGCAGCAATAACTTGAAGTAATCATTTTCTGTATGACTTTATCAGTCTCTCACATTATTGTGTAGGAACTTTGGCCCACTCTTCTTTACAACATTGCTTCAGTTCATTGAGGTTTGCAGGCATTCATTTATGCACAACTCTGTTAAGGTAACACCACAGCATTCCAGTCGGGTTGAGGTCTGGACCCTGAGTGGACCATTGCAACACCTTGATTCTTTTCTTTTTCAGCCATTCTGTTGTAGATTTTCTGCTGTACTTGGGATCAGTGTCCTACTGCATGACTCAATTTGGACCAATTTAGTTCTCAGACAGATGGCCCTACATTTGACTCTTGAATACATTGGTACACAAAGGGTCAAGTCAGTGACTGCAAGGTGCCAGGTCCTGTGGCTGCAAAATAAGCCCAAATTGTCACCCCTCCACTACTGTACTTAACAGTTGGTATGAGGTGTTTGTGATGATGTGCTATGTTTGGTTTTCACCAAACATGATGCTGTGTATTATGGTCAAACATCTCCTCTTTGGAGCTCTTGAGTTTCTTGTAATTTCTCTGAGCATTGCACAGTCTTTTTTGTGCTTTTTTTCTACATAAATAAAAAAAAAATTCAATTATTAATAGATGCACGAATAATCTAAAATGAAGGAAATTAAGCATGTCATGCTCAAAAACCCCCTACTTAAAATGTGGTTGCTCCTAACAACATAATGTTAGCTGAAACCATTTGCTGGTGGCAGATGATTAATGTGCAAACTCTGTCCAGGTTTCCAGCACATGTGTAAATGAAAAATTACACAAAATGCCCACACACAGTTTACGGCACACCCAAATAAAACTGAGGGTTATTAGGATATGTACCTAAATACAGGCTTGTGTGTGTTGTGGGATTCTAAATCACTACTTGCTTCACTCTGTCCTCTGAGATCTCTGAACAGTTGTAAAGGATAAAGATTTATGGTTTTCAAGCCCAATAAAAAGTGATGCTAATGTAAAAAGCACCTGTTGGTGCTGAGTAACTGTCAGGTACAACATGGGCAACAGAATCCAGGAACACATTGACTTGATCTATGGGAGTTTGGGGTGTGCTCTATTCAGGCAAGTAAAAAGTAAGTATGAAGTCTGATGTGCTTCTCATTCATTTTAATGCATACAGCATGCTGTTATTAATCAAACCACAAGGCTGAATGCATCCAACCTGTCTCTGTATGAGGAGAATGGTGTTTTCATCTAGAGCGAATCAAAAGTCAAACTGAGCTCACCGAGTGAAGCCAGCACTGCAACAGTAATGATGAGGAAGGCAACAAAGCCATAGAGGATTTTGACAGCCAGCTGGAGAGAGTGGCTCTGCTGGCACCTCATGCAGCCACCTCTAGTACGACCTGGAGATACATCAAATTAATATGAACACAGCCCATGAAGTGAGTAAATCAACAAATATAAACCAAAGGCATCTGATCTGATCGTTCAGTCGTATCTAATGTAAGGTTAACCACCTAAAAGACATGTTCAAAGTTTTAAGAAAAGCAATACTAGCTACAATACAGAAACCATATTGTAAGGGCAGAGACTGAAGCATCTCCGAAACTGCGAGGCTTGTTGCAAATGGCAGCAGTGGCCATCTACTGACCCTCGCCTGAGCCGCAGGGGATTAGAGGATATGCTGGACCAATTAGCATCGACCTGATATTTATATGATTTACAATATCTACTGCTAATGCCCAGGTTCAAGGTATCATCTCCAGAGTCCTTACAGAGTCAGTGTATTAATGGAACAGACCATGTTTGGCTGCAGGGATCGTCATGACATTTGGGCTTATCAGTGCATGGCTTTAATATCTGTATTTTAAATTTTATTTATTTTCTTCCACTCGAGGGCAACATAAATAAATCATGATCTCCAAACTATACATTTCCAATGTCTTCTTTGAGTTAATATGGAAAATGGGAAATGTTCCAGCAGTGTTTGCATCCAGGACAAATGTAATTCCATTTTTTATCTCAATATTTTTGTTCTCTACCAATTCCTGGGAATTAAATCTGACTCTTCCCTATGTTCAGCTAATCTATGAATCTGCTGCTTTAAATGTTTGGGGGGGGGTTTGTCATTAATCTGCTAATTATTGACTTGAGTGATGTAATTGCTCATTAAATTGAAGAATATAAGGGAAAATGCCTTTCACAGTGTCCCAGAGAACATCTGGTATTTTATTCTGTAAGATTTTAAGAGTCTCTATTTTTTCTTCTTCTTTTTTTGCTAAAATGGTTTATTTAGTTTTCACCCAACTATAAACTAACCATAAACAATGGATTTATTGGACTGAATTTAGCCATATTTTAAAATTGGAGCTTTTGACATATCAGGCTCATCATGATGCTGTTTGTCTTTGTTCGATGTGTTTATGTGGCCCTCACCTCTAAATGAAGGCATTTCCTCCTCCTCTCCAGTGAAATCCTCCTCTGAAGAACAAGAAAAATGCAAACACAACAAATTGAAACCATGGTGTTTTCCAAATGAAGACAACAGCTTTTAGTCACTGTTATATAATTTAAAATTCTTTAAACTCTCGTCCCATATAATGGAATATCCTTAAAAGCACACATGCCTTGACATTTATGACATGAGGGGTGGAAAGTGAAGGGATTTCTTTTTATTTTTGCATTGTCAATATGGATTTGTCATGAAGCAGAGCTATGGATGTAATCACATTGGGGGAGAAGTTTACCAGAGCTCTACAGTTCGCACTCAGTGCGAATGCATTTTAGCCAGAAGGACACTTTTTATTCCTAAGACATCCAGCAGGATTGGTGGAGAAACCCATCAGACAAACATCATGCCAAGGGACCCCTTAAATGTGCTGCTTGGCTGCTGAGAGCTCTCATATGTGCTGTCCAATGAAACTGAGGGGTCTGCAGAGTATCTTTTAAACGATCTTACATGTAGTTGTTATCTGTATGTCAATATGAATGCTTTTACAAGTCAGAAAGCAGTAACATGAACACAGCACAAGGCTCTTTTGCTTTCCTCTGAGACCAGTTGACTTGATTTCTCAGGAGAAAAATTAAACCTGAGTCTGTTCATTGTTAAACCCTTCTTGTCAATTTGTGTCTATGTGAACACAAGTGAGAGCAGACTGACAATCATACATAATGAACTGGTTAACGTCCATGGCGCTTCGCCAAGGACAACAAAAGAGCTCGATCGTTACCTTTGAAAAGCTGGTTCTCATAGCCACCATAGTTGTCTGTCAAAGAGAGACACAAAGCAGACATTTTTAAAAAAATGAAGCTGAGTGAAATTCAGTTTCTCTGGAGCCACCAACAAGTTTTATTATTCCTCTTATAAATCACACAAAGCAGCTGCCTCCCAATTTCCCTTGAAGTCTTCACTGTACTGAGCTTGCACAGCATGAGGCTGCTGTCCCAGAAAATGCATGTTTTTGTTCTGTTCAGATGTTTTCTCTGAATTGTTGCTCACTCAGGACAAACCAGCCCCATGGTGGTGCAAAGCATGAGAAAGGTTGTTGGTTGCATGTGCTGATTCTGGTGGGAATGCTGTGTTTGTTGTGACTCTGAAAAATGTGTCATCACACACAGGAAAAAGACCGGAGTCAAAATGACGCGATATAACCGCAGAGCCTAATAAACCAAATAAAGCCAGATTACTTTAAAATCCCCAAATGCATTTGACTTAATGTTTTCATAGCTGTATGTAAGTGCTGGGACTGCATCACATGTTATTAAATGTGCGTCATTCAATTACACCTGAGGCAGTGTGGGTGGGGAGCTGGATGTTATGCAGTCACTTAGGCTGACCACAGGGGGGACTGTTTCTGAAGAAAAGTAGCTGGAAATCAAACCCACTGTTAAAATAAAAAAGGGAGTTGACAAGTTGCTGACTGGCAAAAGAGACTCATTTGGATACTTTAGACACTTGGACTCCTGCCTTTAACCAGTGCCTTTAAGGAAACAGTGTCAGACCGCTGACACATTGTGTTATATTGAAAACAATTTGTTATTTGAACCTAAAAGTGTTTGACTTTGCAGTGATATTTCTGGGACAGATACCTAATGTCACTATATGTTTATTAAATATTTCATCGTAGGCTTGAAATGTGGTTCTAAAGGACTTTTTTCCCTCTTGCATGCAAATTGAGGGATGCATTTGATTAACATGAATCATCATTATACTATATGTGGGTTAAACAAGAGCTAACTCCATACAAGCTGACTTAGATAATTATATTTATATGGGTGTACAGGTGGTCTTTATCTTCAGTCTTCTTCATTGACTGCTCAGCTGATGTTCCTGAACATCTCTGATTTTGTTGTTGTGTTTCTTAATGAGGTCATTAGTTCCCTCAAGAAGGTATGTATCTGTAAAATCATTTCCTATCAATAATGCCATGGTATCTGTTTGCAATACTGTAAACCCCAGAAAAAGAGCATATATATATATATATATATATATATATATATATATATATATATATATGGGCAAATCAGAACCTGGAAACCTTAGGAAAATCAACTTTTCCAGCTTGTGTTTAACATTATTAATGAGTGCATTTTAATCCAAACCAACTTTTGTGCTTAAAAAAAGGCCTAAACTGTAATAGAAAATACATTTGAAAGTGAAATTTAAAAGTAGTCCAAAATATTCATCCAATTCCGGTCTCCTGGTTGAAAGTTGGTTGTTTTTGAACCACCTCCACCCAAACTCTTCCAGCCTGGACTTTGTTGATCCATAAAAGTGGGAAACACCCTTATGCATTTTTGGGGGGGGAATACGTCCATGGTTTTACACAGTAAATGACTAATATGATTAATTTGTCAGATGACTTATTAGTCTCTGAACATTTCTTTACACTGGTCACTCTAGCATTTCTCGTAGCAAGTCTATGTTCACCAAATTTTGATGAGGATATGGACACCTCTGTGGACTATGTAATGACTGTTTGGAGCTAAAAAAAAACCCAAACAAAAACAGGTATTTAAGGGAGTACTCCTTTGAGCAATACAGTTGTTGAAAAAGGAATCAGAAGTTGCATCATTTAGTGAAAGGTTTGCCACATGCTAATGAGAAGATGCAAGAACTGTTTGGTCTGACATTTCCACTGTGCACACATAACCGGTCTCTTTTGTCTTTGTTGTATAAGTGAAAACTGGTTTAAATTTTTCTGTGTTGCAGAAACATGTTGCAGAATTTCTGCTGTGGATCGATCCCTGTGGTTAACCACATCATCATCTCAACGTGAGGTGAGGGCTGGCCTCCACTAGTGAGAAAAAAAAAAGGGGAAAAATAGCTGGCAGGAGAGGGAAACCAGTGAGGGGCTATGAGACAAAAATGTTATTAATTTTTTTTGAACAGATAAATGGTTTTAGTGCAATCTTTGTTGAAAATTCTCAAGCTAATGCACACATCTTGAATTCAGCAGTGGACCTCAGATGATTGTGTTCTAGTTACACCTGGGGCAAGTGAGAAAACAAACACTTAGATGAAATTAGGAAAACTATATGTTAAGTTAGGTCAAACCAGATGAAACCATAAATTCTATTTACAGAACAATGTTAGTGAAGTTTTGATAGAACAAAGTATAGACTTGCAAATGCAATGAGGTAAATGTTTATGTGAGTCAGTGCTGGGATGGCTGAGGTCAGGTCTGGGTGGAGGAGTCACAAAACACTGAGGCTGACGCAAGGATGGAGGGAGGGGAAAGGAGAAAGAGCAGAGGGGGAGAGTGGGAGAAAGAACTGCAGGTTATTTTGCACATGTTTAGAGTGGCAAGAAAAACTTCATATAACAATCTGCAGCTGTTATGTTAAATGTAAGGGGAATTGTATTACTAAAAAAAGACGAAGACAGTCTTTTTCAGTAGCTTTGACAAATGTATAGATGTTACTAAAATGACTAATGTCATCTACCACCTGTGCCTGTTTACCTACATACCAGCAACGTTTGCCACACACTGGTACAGTACAGCACTGTGCAAAAGGTTTTAGACACCCCTCATGTCTTTGTACTTTGCTTTTTAAAGTGGTCTTGAGCAATAGTTTTGAAACTCTTTAAAAGTTTTTCTTTGGACATTGGTTCCAGTTTCAGAGGTTAAGTGGTTAAACAAACACCTAGCTCTAGGGATGAATCAGTGCTCTGTCTACGCACCGCAGAAAAATAAAGTGCTAAAGTGATTTCCTTGTTTCGCAGTGAAAATTAATCAAATATTCAACATTTGTTCCGCATGAATTTTCTTCCAGGTCGTAAACCCATCATAAACATGCGCAAACCACTGTTTGAGACATGCTGTTGCTAGCAGCCTGGCATATGTTTGAATTTCTTTAGTTGAATCTACAAAAAAAACAAAAAATACCAGAGACTATACAGTTTAACAAGATGTGGCAGGCCTAAAAAAAAAAAAACTATCAACAGCTAATGAACAGTATCTGAACACAACTGGACTGAGAATCAGCGGCAACAAGTCTCGTGGAGTAATAAATCCAAATTCAATATTTTGGTTGAAATTGTTGTCAGTATGTGCGGAGGAGGTCAGGAGAGAGGTGCGACAGTGAGTGTCTACAGCTATCTGTAGACACGGTGGAGGCTCTGTCATGGTTTAGGCTTGCATTTCAGTGGTGTTAGGGACCTTGGTAAAATTGTTGGAATTATAAACACAGAGAAGTATTGTCAAACGGAACAAAAGGCACCCATCATTCAGCTTTGAATATCCTTCAAGAAGCCTGGAGAATGATTCCTGAAGACTGGTTAAAGTTACAGTCAGTAATTTTGTGGAAGTTATTTAATACAATAAAACGATGCAATCTGCAATCTACTGACATCTAGTGGTGAAATGTTACACACTGGAGCTTTAAAGAAGTAACAAGAAATCTTTCTGAAGGGAATTCAGGCTGTGTTGAAGGATAAAGGTGTTCATAACAATCACTGACTTTCATTAGGTGCAGTAATTTATTGAAACATATGTAAACATAAATGGAAATACAACATATGATGCAAAAACAGAGTTTGTACAATGCTATTTCCCATTTTTCTAGAAAGCCATAAAGAAATAAGGAATGGCTCAAGACTTTGCACAGTAGGGTAGAATTCTGCCTTCGGAAAGTTGACTTCAAGGTAAAAGTGTTTGAAAGAGTGCGTGGGACAAGCTGCAACAGCGAGGTAAGAGTAGTACTAAAATTACATGCCATGAATAATGAGGGCTTCAGTGGGGAGTCTAAATCCTGGTTCAGACTTTTTCACCCTGACTATGTACATTCCTGGTGGAAAAACTGAATTCCTGTAATTAAAAAAAAAAAAATTACTTTTGTGATATAAATATGTTTGAATGTCAGCACATTGTATGTTATTAGAAGTTGAAATTCAAATTATAAAACAGTATTTATCCAGAAATATCCAACAGCTCTACATTGCTCCTTTGCATTTTTTTTTTCTGGTCATGTTTTCACTTCTCTCTGTGGAAAAAAACTCTTATGTCTGTCTTGCTAGTGAGGAAGTTGCCCAATCCAAGACACACAGAGCAGAACAACACAGCCCTGCCAGGTCAAAATCTATACAAGTAGGCAAAGAACTGTGGAACTACTGAATTATGTTTTGGTTCGATGGGAAGACAGTCTTAAAATTTGTTGTGTTTCACAAACCTACCGCCTATGGTCTGAAAGCATTTCCCTCCAAATTAAACAAACACAGAGCATCTGCATAAACAGTTTGCATAACAAACTTTGCTTTCTATCACTGGCGGTGATCTGATTATTCAAAAGTTCCCTTGCAACATTGATTCAGCTGGTTCAAATTTCATCATTTAGGGAGAATAACACCTTTGGGGTTTAGGATAACTGCTGTAAGGCATAACAGGATAAGTAAGAGGAAAATAAAAACAATTTTCTACCTAACAAATCAGCCACAACATTAAAACCTTCTGTCTAGTACTGTGTAGGTCCATCCATGCTACTAAACAACTTTGGCCATGGGAGCAGGGATACCTGTACATTAGTACCACATCCTCATGCTCATTCTAGTACAGCCCAGGGATGCTCAGTAGCAGTCATTTTGGGTTTGTTTTTTTTAGCTCTCTGGGTGAACTTTTCTCCTTGAGGATGTGGCCACATGCGAATTACATTTACACATATAAAAATATGAATGCTTTCAGATCCCGGGGTATTTACACTCCACATTACCGGGCATTTCCCCCATCCAAGTAAGTTATACTGATTACATGTTAATACCAGGTGTCAGTGGTGTATTAAAGAACAGCTGGCCATAACTCATATAGTAACTGTGCTGTTAAGATAATATATGTAACTGAGTAACTGATCCTACATGGATATAAAGGGGTCAATGATTTCAGCAATATCCAAGTGCATACAGTAGGGTCCTTTTTTTGGACACTAGCTCAATTTGTATTATTTAAACTGTGTATAAAACATCAGGTCACAGTTCTATGGTAAATATGTGCTTAACAATCAGACTTTCAGATTTATTTTGAGAACTTGAACAAAATCTTTGCAACCATTAACGCTCACTCAAAAGGGTCCTTTCTTCTGGAGAAGATTCGAATTTTAATTTGATGTGTTGCTGCAAATCAGTTGGAGAGAGGTGGCAGGAACATTAGGATTGCCCAAAAACAGTTTGGTACTGTGTGAAAAGACAAAGAACACACTGGTGAGCTTGTCAACGTAAAAAAAAACAAAACTGTGTGGATGATCACAGGATACTTTCCATGGTCAAGCAAACCCCTTCCGAACAAATGAAGCGCCTTAGCCACATCAATATTCAAGTGTACAATGAGAGTGCAATGAGGGTGCAGTGTGTGTCGGGCGGTGGCCAAGGGCAGAGGCCCTGGTGGACCGATCCCCGGCTATCGAGACTGGCTATTGGGACATGGAATGTCACCTCTCTGGTGGGGAAGGAGCCTGAGCTAGTGTGTGAGGTTGAGAGATACCAGCTAGATATAGTCAGGCTCACCTCAACGCATGGCCTGTGCTCTGGAACCAGGGTATTTTCGTATCCCCCCGGCTTGCTGCCTGTACGTTGGAGTTTTCACCGGTAGACGAGACGGTTGCTTCCCTGCGCCTTCAGGCCGGGCAATGGGTCCTGACTGTTGTTTGCGCTTATGCGTCGAATGACAGCTTAGAGTACCCACCCTTTTTGAAGTCGCTGGGCAGGGTGTTCAAGGGTGCTCCATCCGGTGACTCCATAGTCTTGCTGGGAGACTTCAACACTCAAGTGGGCAATGACAGTGAGACCTGGAGGGGCGTGATTGGGAGGAATAGCCTGCCCAATCTGAACCCAAATGGTGTCTTGTTATTGGACTTCTGTGCAAGCCACAGTTTGTCCATAATGAACACCATGTTTGAACATAAGGATGTCCACAAGTGCACATGGCACCAGGACATCCTAGGTCGCAGGTCGATGATCGATTTTGTAATCGTATCATCAGATCTGCAGCTGTATGTTCTGGACAGTTGAGTGAAGAGAGGAGCTGAGCTGTCAACTGATCACCACCTGGTGGTGAGTTAGATCAGGTGGCGGGGGAAGATGCTGGACAGACCTGGCGCACCCAAACATGTTGTGAGGGTGCGCTGGGAACACCTGGCAGAAGCCGCAGTCCGCGAGATTTTCAACTCCCACCTCCGGCAGAACTTCGACAGCATTCCAAGGGAGGTTGAGGACATTGAGCCCGAATGGACCATGTTTCACACCTCCATTATTAAGGCTGCTCCTCAGAGCTGTGACTGCAAGGTGGTTGGTGCCTGTCGTGGTGGTAACCCCCGAACCAGATGGTGGTCACCGGAGGTGAAGGGAGCCATCAAGCTGAAGAAGGAGTCCTATCGGGCTTGGTTAGCCTGTGGGACTCTGGAGGCAGCTGATGGATACCGGCAGGCCAAGCGGAACGTGGCTCGGGCAGTGCCCGAAGTAAAAACTCGGGAGTGGGAGGAGTTCGTTGAGGCCATGGAAAAAGACTTTAGGATGGCATCGAAGCAATTCTGACAAACCGTCAGGGGACTCAGGAGGGGAAAGCGGTGCTCTACTCACATGGTTTATAGTGCGGGTGGAATGCTGATGACTTCAACTGAGGCTATAGTCAGGCGGTGGAAGGACCTAGGACCTCCTGAATCCCACTGACACGCCTTCTGTAGTGGAAGCAGAGTCTGGGGACGAGGGGGATGACTCGCCCATTACCAAGGGTGAGGTCACTGAGGTGGTTAAACAACTCCTTGGTGGCAGGGCCCATGCCCTCATCAATGAAACTGAAAAGATAAAAGCCTTTTTTAAAATAACAATGCCAATTTCACAATGTAGCATCTGTTGAAAGTGTATCAAAAAGTACCAATGAGATCAGAAGGCTCTGGATGTTGTAGGGCTGTCTTGGTTGACACTCCTCTGCAACATTATGTGGACATCTAGAGCAGTGCCACTGGATTAATCAAATGCATCCCTCAATTTGCATGCAAGAGGGGAAAAAGTCCTTTAGAACCACATTGACAACAGGATGGTGGTCCCCATCTTTAAGAAGGGAGACCACAGGGTGTGCTCCAACTTTCGGGGATCACACTCCTCAGCCCCCCCAGTAAGGTCTATGCCATAGTGCAGGAAAGGTGGGTCCATCCGTGACTCGTTTTCTGTGGGTGTTGGACTTTGCCAGGGCTGCCCTTTGTCACCAATTCTGTTCATAATTTTTGTGGACAGAATTTCTAGGCGTAGCCATGTGGCAGAAGGCTTCTGCCTTGGTGGCCTCAGAATCTTGTCTCTGCTCTTTGTGGATGATGCAGTCCTGTTGGCTTCATCAGGTGGTGGCCTCCAGCTCGCAGTGGAACAATTTGCAGCTGAGTGTGGCATGAGAATTAGCACCTCTAAGTCTGAGGCCATGGTCCTCAGCTGGAAAAGGGTGGAGTGCCCACTTTGGCTCAGGGACGAGTTGCAGCCCAGGTGGAGAAAGTATCTCAAGGTCTTGTTCACGAGTGACGGGAGAAGGGAATGGGAGACCGACAGATGGATCGGGGCTGCGTCTGCAGTGATGCAGACACTGCACCGGTTTGTTGTGGTGAAGAGGGAGCTGAAATTAAAAGTGAAGCTGTCGATTTACCAGGTTAATCTACGTTCCTACCCTTACCTATGGTCACGAGCTTTGGGTAGTGACCGAAAGAATAAAAACACGAATACAAGCGGCAGAAATTAGCTTCCTCCGAAGGGTGGCTGGCCTCTCCCTTAGAGATAAGGTGAGGAGTGCAAACATTCGGGAGGGGCTCAGAGTAGAGCTGCTGCTCCTCCACATCAAGAGGTGGCTCAAGCATCTGACTAGCATGCCTACCGACCACCTCTTGGGTGAGGTGTTCTGGGCATATCCTACCCGGAGGAGGCCTTGGGGTAGACCCAGGACACGCTGGAGAGATTATATCTCTCGGCTGGCCTGGGAATGCCTTGGGGTCCCTCCAGATGAGCTGGAGGAGGTGGCTGGGTAGTGGGAAGCCTGGGCTTTTCTGCTTAGGCTGCTGCCCCCGCGACCCGGCCCCAGATAAGTGGAAGAAAATAGATAGATGGATGGACAATGAGAGACTTCACAAGAGAAAATATAAAGGATTTGCCATGAGGTTCAGAGTATTGCTCTGTTTTAACAGTGAGAAGATTAGACTGCAACATTGTAAAAATCTAAGAAAACCAGAGCAGTTCTGGAACAGCACTCATTTGACACCTGAAATTAAGCTCAACCTGTGACAGAATGATGGGAAGATTCAGCCAACTGTAGCAAAGCTGGCCAGATGGCATTTACACATGCGTAATGACCCAATGCATATTGTATTACAGAAATACGCCAGGAATTTTGGAAAGTTAGGAAGTGAAATATTCTCCAATAATGGCATTAATCACCTGACCTCAACCTGATCAAGCATGCATTTCACTTGATAAAAAGACAGCTAAAGGCAGAAAGACAAAGAAAAAAAAGGCAACTGAAGACAGCTGCAATAAAGGCCTGGAAAAACATCAAAGTAGGAAACCCATTCTTTGGTGGTCCTTGTATTCCAGACTTCAAAGGTCCTCATTTGCAAAGTATTTAAAATAAGCATTTTTGAGCCTCTTGTGTACAACAATGGCTGTAAAGGCTCAGCAGTTAATAAAATATTTGTGTTCAAGCCCTCAAATTAAAGCTGAGAGATTAGGGTCATGTTCATTACATGACTTTAACATGCTTTGTTACAGCTTGAAAAAAGAAAAAATGTGTCCAAAAATATTTGGACTTTACAGTATACAGTGGATTTCCACAGTTTAGGTAAACAAACCTAAAGTTTCAACATCAAGTCAGTTTAAACTGAACTCTTTGCTCTTTTAGAGGAAACTTGTTAAAGACAAAGTATGCAGCTTAAAGATGCATCATAATCAGAAAATATCAGTCACACAACAAACACTACAAATTGAAATTTTTGCATTATGTCTTCCATTTGCAACAATATTACAAATATGTTAGGACTGCTTTTGCCATTTGCCATTTGTTGCTATAATTTAATATCCAGCAAATGCACTGAACAAGACAGGGTTTTTTGCATTGTTTATCCAGACTGTGAGGCTGAGTGAGGATGGAAAAGTCGGTTGCAGTTGAATACAGTGAGTGTCCAGTTGTACAGCTATATTTTTTGTTTTTGTTTTTTTGAAGGAGAAGGAAAAACTTCCAAAGGTTTTTCCAAAGCATGTAATACTAAAAGGATACCTCAACAGAAGTACAAAATGACTAGGAAAATGTATTTATATTTTGGATACGATAATCTTTGTAAAACATATGACTAAATCATTAAGTATTTCTTGACATAATGAATAGTTCATGTCCTCGACCTGAACACCAATAAGAATAAAGATTATCCAACACAGCCAGAAATATGTGACTAGTACACCCACATGTAATCGCTGAGCGTCTTGTTTCAAAACCATCTGTTGCTATAACAGCCTCCATTCTTCTTTCAAGGTTTTCCTTGGTCCCGTTTGTAAAAACATTTTCCCACAGTCTGCATTCCCATTTATCCCACAGGTGTTGGATGGAGCTGAGATCAGAGCTCTTTGCAAGCCAATCTTCCACAGCAAACTGGGAAAGCCATCTCTTGATGGATCGGATGCTGTGTTTGGGGGCACTGCTGTATGCTGCAGTGTTAAGATTATCCCTAATGTATCCAAAAACTACAAAAGCCACAGACAAAAACTACCCCAGCATGTAGACAGGAGTGTCTGCATACTTACATATTGCATGTTCCTGTGAATAACTCTCTGGTAAAGCCTATGGGTGTCAAGGGCCACAAGCCTATCAAAATATCAAGACTAGCAGAAGTTTTAAACAACACACAGAGGACATGTTACAGGCTTGGTTCGAGTGCCCTTCTCTGTGTTCCTGTCATGTCTCTAAGGGAAATGTGTGCAGGAGAAAGCATGTGGAAAATATAAACTTTCTAAACTGTAACAGTCAGATATCAGGATGTTATTCTTCACTCTCATGGAGTGCACATCCATCCTCTGACTTTTGGTGTTTGTGAAGGCAGCACTATGCCTGTATTTGACTCAGCTAACCATCGGTGCCACTTCATGTTTGTGGTTCCTTTGCTGAGGTTTTATCTCAGGGGGTTTGGGACTTTCCAAACCCCGTACCCACCCTCTTTCTCCCTTTGGACTTTACTTTTGCCACGGGGGTTGTGCAAAATGTTATCCTTGGGGAATAACAGGCCCTGTGTGCCCTCTGACCTCACATATCACTCACTCTTTGATACAATTTACTGTGCAAATAAAGATGCCCACTCCACATTAGGTTACTTTCCCATGTTCCTTCCTTCATTGGTTCATTTCTGTTGTTTTGACCAGCAAAATCTCCTCCTCCTGCAAATCCAAGCCTTAAGTGGAACCAGAGTTAGGAGATGGGCCCTCTTCCAGATCAGAGTGGAGGTCTTGACCACAACTCATAAAGCCAAATGAGTCTTTTTCTCAAGCTTTGTTGACATCTCAGCCATTTAAGTGCCCCTGACTGGAATGTGTGGTTGCTGCACAAGAATATAAATGCCTGGTATGTGTTGCTGCAAACTGTGAACCAGAACTTATAGAAGAGCCAGTTTAACAGAGCAGTTTTTTATTGTGGTTTGGCTGTAAACATGAAATCTTTGGAGTCAACATCCAGGACCAAACTCCTTTGTGGAAGTATGCATTTATTTTTATTTTATTTTATTTTATTTTATTTATTTATTTAAGACACTAGATAGAGACTGCTTACACAAAAGACAACTTTGTTGTCTTATTGCTGCAAAATGACAATAAAGGATATTCTGATTCTGATTCTGATTCTTTGGACAGCCAGGTTAAGGGAAAAAAAAGCCTAGCTAGCTTTGGCTGCAAAGGAAATGTACAATTATTCTACAATCCTTTATTTTTAAGACTTTTCTGTATTTATATTTACTTACCCTCAAATTTTACATGATGATCACCTTCTCATAAGTCCTTCCAACTCTAAACGTTTTCTAAAAAAGTAAACAGTTCACAGCTGGGGCATCATTTTTATTTTTATTTATTCTGGAGTCTAAAATGTAGCTTAGTTAAAACCAGTGTTTGCTAAAATGCACTAGATCAAAATAGGCTGTATCACTGAAACTAGTTCTCCAAACACTTAAATACATTTAAGTGTTTGGAGATTCTCCTCTGGACTAAATGCATCACTAAAAACTACATCCTGTAACTGCTGCAGAACAAACTGACAAAATCAACAGCAGCATTACAAACAAAATTTTAATGGGACAAAATGCTGTTAAATAATCATGTACCTGTAAGGCTTTAAAGTAAAACTCATAAAAACTAATGAGGTATGCCTCAAATTGCAAAAGCCTACCGCTGAAGCTAGACTGACCCAATTAAAATTAGTTAAGTTTTGATCATCATTTTAATCTCACATAAATACTTTGTACTTTATACTGCTGCCTAGGTGTGCCTAGGAGTGGTGTCTTAAATCATATACCTCTTATTCTCAGTGCACTCAATAGACGAGTATGGCTACATGCACTGATGTATGGTGTATATATGTACACATGTATTATTGCAGACGAACCTGGCTCAACAACTGTTTACAAAAATTTGGCTGCTAATCACAGTCAAACGATACAATCCCCCATTTCCAGCATGTATCACAACTTGTCAAGTTCAATTTGAGACAACACTACCCTACCAGAAGCTCCTCATAACACAAGTTTTTATGTAATGTACATAGTCAGTGGAGGTGCACTAATTCAAGTATCCAAAGTGAGACGCAGTGGAAAAATTGAGCTCTGTTTACACCTAAAAGTGGTGAGAAGAGGGAAGGGGGAAAAAAAATAAACAGCCACTGTTACCTCTGAAACATACAAAGCTGCTAAGGTCTTAATTAAAGATCAGGTTGCTGCACATTTAACATTTTTATGCTGCTAGTTTTAGTGTAAAAACAAGAAAATGTCCAGCAGAAACATTTAGATTATGGATCCAAGCTAGTAAAAACAAATGAAGAAACACTCTCTGAATACAGGAACAAGAAGCCGATCCGACTTTTAGATATTCAGTCTCCTTGTTCTCCTTTCAATCCAAATTCACGATGCTTTGACTGTAAATTTATAACGCTGCCACAGCAAAATGTCACTGAATACAAGAGAATGTGTCTTTCTCGTGGGCCTCCCCTTTGCTCACTCTTTCCTTTTCCGTTGCCAGTCGTACACCTGTCTCCTGCTTTTCTTTTTCCTCTACCTCCTTGTTCTTGGACTCCCCCCTCCTCTCCATTCTGGGAGGAATGTATGAGGCAGCATGTTTTGTTCTGGCTGGGCTGGACTGAAACCACTACCAGACCTCCTGTACTGTATGGCTGAGTACTGTTCTTGGAGTTAATTTGCTGTGTCTTCTTGTGGTTCATGTGCAGCTTCTCCCCCTCAAAATGCAATGCGTCGCCTGGAGATAGAGATTAATATTTCTACTTATTACCTGTGTAACTATGTAGTATAATGTCAAACCTTAAAACATGCTCTTCTTATATGGTAAACCTGAACCCTAAAGGTTAAAAGGGATCGGACAGACCAAAAGAGGAGAGGAATAAATCCACTATATTCCAATTACTGTTGCTAATGAATATATCAAGACTTCTCCATGTCTTGTTAAGCTCTCAGTCCCCCCCTAACTCTGTCAGCTTTGCATATTATACCTCTGGGAACCATGTACATACCTCTGCTCTCTTCAAACTCGCTGGCAATTTTCCTTTCATTCAGTGTTGTTAAAATATCCAAGCTCAAAGCGTATATTTTCACTCACCATCTTTTAAGTGGGATATTAAGTTAGTCTGTGGTTGACTGGCAGAGTTAGAGAATATTTAAAGTTTTATGAGATGTGGCTGATGTGCAGGCATAAACACATTATAGAGATTTAAAGCTGACTGATCAAAATGTCACATCCAGCAACAACACACATGCACTTTCTCAGGATCTGCGCTGCCAAGTTTCAGAGCTGACGAGAAGCATATGTGGTCACAAGTTCCCTGTGCAGGTGCCTGCCTGTATCCCAACACAACAGATGCTCTACCTAATTACATCTGCGTGTTCCACACTGGGAAATGCACCCAGGTGTTGGTAAGACAGGACTTTTGTACAATAAGCTGATCAAGTAGGACATTTATAGATGCTAAGATGTAATGTTCTAGGTGAAGTCTCTTTACCTTTCATGATTTCTGGCTCCAGATATCCTGTGCAGGATTGCCCACTTCGCTGATGCTCAGCCTAATGACGTTGCAGTCTTTTTTTTCTTCTCACAAATCAAGTGCAGAGCAAAAGCAAAAGTAGTCAGCAGTGTGCCAATTGGTTATTCATGCGAAACGTTCCAGTTGTAACCAAAATCTCCAAAGAAAGGTGAAAAAGAGCCTCCAGATTTGAAAACAGTAGCAACTCACAGAAGGGGTTCACCCGCATCCAATGTGGTGGGGAAAAAAATCCACTCTGCAGTGTAAACTATATCATTATTATTAAAAAACAAAACTATGTAATTTCTAGATTATTGGAAATATTCTTAAACATCTGTCGATGCCGAATGAAACTGGTCAAAGCTCATCTAACTTTTGCACATGTGTTTGCCTGCAGCTCTCTGGCATCATCCCTCTCCCATCCAGAGCCTGAGAAAGCTAAACCTTCTTAGACCAAAACCATGTGTAGCTTTAGAGAGGGAGGGACAAATGGAGCATGGAGGGATGAAGAGAAGGAAGAAGATTGGTAAGAGAGATATAGGCAAGTAGAGAAAGAGAGAGAGTGCGATATGGGAGGGGAACAAAGAAAGTGGAAAGCAAGGGAGGGACTGGAAAAGGGACAGGATAAAAAGGCAAAGGAGGGGGAGAGAAAGAGGCAGGGAGGGTCCATGTGTTTTGTTGAAAGTCAGTTTTGTGGCTGGGGCTAATTGCTAACAAATGTTTGAACATTGTGGAGTGAACACCTTGAATATCTGTGGCCTTGGCTTGCGAGACAGGAAAATGGTTTCTGTGAAAACACACCAATGAACACACTACAACACACATGTCAAAACCATAATCCAGACCTGGCACCAGTTTGCAGGCCTCTCAGCTTGCTCTCCTTAACCTTGACTACCAGTGAGTTAGACTAACAGCAGGTGTAATTCTAGCACCGACACACACACACACACACATACACACACACACCACACTCAAACACACAAACATCCGGCTGATCAGCTGACGAGACAGCTCCAGGGGCTGTCTGGCAAACTTACAACTTTTGCTTCTGTCTACCCTCTCCTGCACTCACTGTGTATTTTAATGTAGCCATTTACTATTAAATACATAGACAACTATATTAGTGGTGAAATACAGGAAATTAAACAGAGAGAGGCTAACAGAGAGAGACTTACAGCCATTCAAATTAAATAAGTCACGTCACATCAACATAACATAAAAAAGTATTATGGCAAGCTGTTTAAAACTGTATGTGAGGATGTAAATACACTCAGTTTTCAGTTTATTGGGTACACATGGCTAAAACCATTACAGCATAATATAGCAATCCTACAATAAACCAAATTTTGAACATTACAACTGAGTCAATAATAATAAGGTCCATTTGTTCTGGACCATTTTTATTTACAAATATCCTCCTGAGACCTTAAGTCCTCTGTAGTAGTCACAAAAGAAGTTAAATTAAAAGATACTTTCTTCCTTGGGCCATCCATCCATCCATCCATCCATCCATCCATTCTCTTCCACTTATCCGGGGCCAAGTCGCAGAGGCAGGAGCCTAAGCAGAGAAGCCCAGGCTTCCCTCTCCCCAGCCACCTCCTCCAGCTCTTCCAGAGGGACCCCAAGGTGTTCCCAGGCCAGCCGAGAGACATAATCTCCCCAGCGAGTCCTCCTCCTGGTGGGACATGCCTGGAACACCTAACCCAAGAGGCAGCCAGGAGGCATCCTAATCAGATGCCCAAGCCACCTCAACTGGCTCCTTTCGATGTGGAGGAGCAGCGGCTCTACTCTGAGCCCCTCCCAGATGGCCGCACTCCTCACCTTATCTGTAAGAGAGAGGCCAGCCACCCTTCAAAGGAAACTCATTTCTGCTGCTTGCATTCGCGATCTTATGCTTTCAGTCACTACCCAAAGCTTGTGACCATAGGTGAGGGTAGGAACGTAGATCCACCTGTAAATCGAGAGCTTAACTTTTACACTAAGCTCTCTCTTCACCACGACAGACACCATCACTGCAGAAACAGCCTCGATCCGTCTGTCGATCCCCCACTCCCTTCTCCCGTCACTCGTGAACAAGATCCTGAGAAACTTGAACTTGGGGTCTTGGGGCAAGAACTCATCCCTGAGCCAGAGAGGGCACTCCACCCTTTTCCGGCTGAAGACCATGGCCTCAGACTTAGAGGTGCTGATTCTCATGCCAGCCGCTTTACACTCGGCTGCAAACCGTTCCTCTGTGAGCTGGAGGCCACCCCCTGATGAAGCCAACAGGACCACATCATCTGCAAAAAGCAGAGATGAGACTCTGAGGCCACCAAGGAAGAAGCCTTCCACCACCTGGCTACACCTAGAAATTCTGTTCATAAAAATTATGAACAGAATCAGTGACAAAGGGCAGCCCTGACGGAGTCCAACACCCACAGAAAACGAATCTGACTTATTACCCGCTATATAGACCAAGCTCTCACTGTGGTTGTAGAGACTGAATGACCCACAACAATGGGCCAGACACCCCATACTCCTGCAGGACCTCCCACAGGATACCCCAAGGGACACGGTCAAATGCCTTCTCCAAGTCCACAAAGCACATGTAGACTGGTTGGGCAAACTCCCACACACATTCAAATATCCTTGAGAGGATAAAGAGCTGGTCCAGCGTTCCACGACCAGGATGAAAACCGCATTGTTCCTCCTGGATCCGAGGTTCGACTAACAGGCAGACCCTCCTTTCCAGCACCCTGGCATAGACCTTACCGGGGAGGCTGAGGACTGTGATCCCCGAAAGTTGGAGCACACCCTGTGGTCTCCCTTCTTAAAGATGGGGACCACCATCCTGCTGCCAATATAAACCGTGTGAGTGGAGCACTGGTTTCCCCTCCTGAGTCACCTGACGGTTTGCCAGAATCGCTTCGATGCCATCCGAAAGTCTTTTTCCATAGCCTTTTTCCTTGGTGCTCAGCAAAATATGTACTAGGCCAATCACATGCTAGCAACTCAATGCATTTAGCCATGTAGGCATGGTCAAGGCAACCTGCTGAAGAGAATGGTCCCAAAAAGAAGTGAGTGGCAGTTTGTTTGTTTTTTTGGCAAAAAGGTCTTTTGAGATTCCAGAGTTCAGTAGAGAATGGCCAGATTTTTGGGAAATGAAAGGAAGGAAACAGTAATTCAAATAACCACTTGTTACAACTAAGGTGTGCATGAAGAACAACTCTGAATGTACAGCACACTGAACCTTGAAGCAGACGGGCTAGAAAAAACCATCTGCAAAAAAAGAGAAAATATCTGGTGGCAGTTGTCTGGGTGAAAATGCCTTGTTGATGCAAAGGTCAGAGGAGAATGGCCAGACTGTTTCAAGCTGATAGGAAGGCAAGAGTAACTCAGCTAAGAACAGGAAACTAAGACTACAATTAGCATGAGCTCTCCAAAATTGGACAAGACAGTGAAACCACTGCCTGGTCTGATGAGTTTTGATTTCTGCCGTGACGTTCGGATGGTAGGGTCAGAATTTGGTGTAAATAACACAAAAACATGGATCCATCCTGTCTTGTATCAACAATTCAGGGTGCTGTAGGTGGTGTATTGGTGTGAGGGATATTTTCTTGGTACATCTTGGGCTCCTTAGTGCCAAATGAGCATCATTTAAACACTGTATTGTTCCTGACCATGTCCATCCTCTATGACCACAGTGTACGCAGTGGCTGGTTCCAGTAGGATAACATGCTATGTCACAAAGCTCAAATAATCTTGAACTGGTTTCCTGAACATGACAATGCACTGTATTCAAATGGCCTCCACAGGCACCAGTTCTGCAGTAACTACTTGTATGTGATGACTGAAATCTCTGAGGAATGTTTCCAACACCTTGGTGAATCTATGCCACAAAGAATTAAGGCAGTTCTGAGGGCAAAAGAGGGTCCAACCCATTACTAGCAAGGTATCCCAAATAAAGTGTCCAGTGAGTGTAAATGCTTCCAAATGGTGTGGCCTGGAGCCTACATGGGCTAAGAGACAGGCTGACATCAAAAGGGATGTTGAATAAATGAGGACAAAAGCAACATAAAAGTCAACAAATAAAGAAAATCTATTCACATAAATACTGGCTTTGGTCTAGGGTGTACCCTACCATTCGTCCAAAGTCTGCTGGGGAAGGCTCCACCAGGAAAGTGGTTAAGAGAATGGATGGATGGACTTTTCTGTACTGAGATCTGCAATAACCTGAAGGACATTCTTTGCAGTCATTACTATAGGAAATACTCTTATCTGGATACTTCAGTGCTGTTAAATGGTTTCACATTGTGCCCTCAGGACTGTTTTGAGGATGATTTACACATCCACTAAAATGAAGCCCTATAGAACCCTCTTTTCTTTATTAGAAAGGTGAAAGATGCTACAGTTTGTAAAAAGTTTGAATTCCATGATCTAATTTAATGATTGTCATTCAGTTGGTTTCTTTACACGAAGCCACTGGCCTTTGATGACTGTGCCATTTTTTTTTTTTTTAATCAGCTACGTTGACGCACATTCTAGCACGCTCGCACATCCATCCACACAGAAACACATTCTTCCCTAAATTGATACCAGAATCATCCAAATGTTTGAAGTTCTCCCACGGTCTGCTAGCCACGGTCATTCAGCACGCCAGTGGGACCAATTAAGCCTGCTGATAATTATGTTTTGTGTTAGAAGGCAGCAGAGCAAGCGCTCTTCTTGCATGTGTATATGCTGAAATACTCAGAGTCAAGCTTCAGTTCAGTAGTTGTCCAAGTGAACACGGCTGCAGTTTGGCAGCTCACACACACACACACACACACACACACACACACACTTTGTTGAAACCTGTATGAAAAAACATATATGCACACTGGACAAAAAGTGCATTTGCTACGGGTCACGCAACACATGATTGGTTTAGTCACACTAGATCGGTTGCTGGTTGCCGTCAAAACTGAGCTAAACAAACTGAACATACCTCCAGGCCAGAAACTTTCAGCTTCACTTGAACACTGCTGGTCTGTGTGAAGTTAAAATGTTGAACTTGTAAAATAATTTGCTGCCTTGTAGCTTTTGGAACCACATCACACCGTTAACAACTCAAACGGAGGAAGCAGTAGTCAGTTTTTTTTTTTTGGTTTATCTCACATCGTTTGCAGTGTTTGAGCAAGCATATGCAGACATGTGATTTAAGAACTGCATTTCAGTCTGATTTTGATCTGTAAAATCTGGTTTTGGGCCCCTTGCTGTGAGCCGTGACCACGTTTATGGGTAGGGGTGGGGCTTGGTTAATGTCTACTCCTTTTTGTCTTTTTGGAACACCAAAATGGAAAGAGAGAAGTGAGACTTAATTTGAAATGTATTATCTTCTAGTTTTAAAAAAAATACTTATGTGGCTAAAGCCAAACCCAACCCATGTACTTACCTAGCATTTTTCATTCCTTTGAAGTCATGTTTTCGACAGCTTTGCAAATGCCTCTGTTTTGGTGTTCACCAACTCATGTGGCAATAATAACAATTATGGGGCACTTTTCAAACAAAGATTTTCATTCAAGCAACAAAATACAAACCATAAAATGAGTACTATGCGTCTCTTTGGGAGCTAAATGCCTCACTGTGTTCACCATCCAGTTGCTAATTTGACTGGCATACAGAAGGTTTTGAGGCTTTTTTTTTCTTTAAATCAATAAAACTGAACCATAACAATAAAACTGTCAAAAAATCAGCTAAAAGTTGCTGAAGTATTATCCAGTCTCATGCAGCTGATGTGTAGCTCAGAGGCTTGATATGAGTTGCAGATGACTAATTTGTCCAACCTTTCTGACTTGGTTTTCTATTACAAACCGACTGTAAATTTGAAACACATTTCCCAAAATGCCTGAGTATGATTTTTTTTTTTTACGGGTTTAGCATTTCTCTCATTTACCCCTCTGTCATTTCACAAATTCTGAAATTGTTAGGGAGGGTGAGGCCATTACTTTCTTTCTGTTTTGTTGGATATAGCAGATATCCTGCATTCCTTGTTTAATGTCAGCCCACCACTCAGAGGAGCCAAATCTTTGAATTGGTTCTTTTAAAGGATTTTTAAGGAATTTAAGCGCAGCAAGCAGTTTGTAATTTCATGGACCTATTCCTGTCAGAACCCAGCTGCAGGGGACACAACCCAGTGCATAGGTAGGAAAGAGAGAAGGAGATATAGGCAAGTAAAGATGAGAGTAGGGACTGGTAAAGGGGTGATGGTTTGGAGATGTTGGCACTGACAGAAAGACAGGAGGTGGAGCTGGAGATGACAGAGCTGAAGGTGCTAAGATGTTGGGAGTGACCATGAGGGACAGGATGAGAAATGAGGGACAGCTCAGGTTGAGTGATTTGGGGATAAAGTTAGAGAGGCATGGCTCAGATGGTTTGGACATGTGCAGAGGAGAGAAATATTGGACAAAGCATATGTTGAATATGGAGCTGGCAGGCAGAAGAGAAAGAAGAAGATCACAGAGAAGGTTTAGGGAGGTAGTGAAGGAGGGTATGCAGAGGACTGGTGTAACAGAGAAGGTTAGGGTGACATGGAGGCAGACGGGCCGCTGTGGCAATATCCTGCATTCATCACATGTATAAGAGTTCAAAACACTGCAGTGTGAGTAAATAAAAACAAAGATGTAAACTTACTAGTCACTTCATTAGTTACACCATGCTATTACCAGGTTGGACCCCGTTTTGCATTCAGAATTTCCTTAATTCTTCACAGCATGATTAACAAGGCGCTGGAAACATTCCTCAGAGATTTTGAGCCATATTGACATGACACCATCACACAGTTGCTGCAGATTTGTCGGCTGCACATCCATGATGTGAATCTCCTGTTCCACTACATCCCAAGCTCTATTGGATTGAGATCTGGTGACTGTGGAGGCCGTTTGAACACACTGAACTCACTGTCATGTTCAAGAAAACAATTTGAGCTTTGTGACATGGTGCATCATCCTGATGGAAGCAGCCATCAAAAGATGGGTACACTATGGTCAGCAATAATGCTCAAGTAGGCTGTGTCATTTGAATGATGTTCAGTTGGTACAGATGGGCCCAAAGTGTACCAAAAAAACATCCCCCAAAACTGATACACCACCATCAGTCTGAACCGTTGATACAAGACAGGATGGATCCATGTTTTCATGTTGTTAACATAAATTCTCACCCTACCATCCAAATGTCACAGCAGGAATCGAGACTCATCAGACCAGGCAATGTTTTTTCCTATCTTGTCCAATTTTGGAGAGCTCATGCTAATTGTATTCTTAGTTTCCTGTTCTTTAGCTGAGTTACAGTTGCCTTCCTATCATCTTGAAGCAGTCTGGCCATTCTCCTCTGACCTCTGCAGCAGCAAGGCATTTTTGCCAGGAGAACTGCAGCTCACTGGATATTTTCTCTTTTTGGGACCATTCTCTGAAAACTCAAGAAAAGGCTCTGGCCGTTGCAGCAAACAATTGAGGCTGATCAGACCAGGCAACATTTTTCAAATCTTCTGTTGCCCAATTTGGTGAGCCTGTGTACATTGTAGCCTCAGTTTCCTGTTCTTAGCTGACAGGAGTAGAACCTGGTGTGGTCTTCTGCTGCTGTAGCTCTTCTTCTTCAAGGTCTGGCGTGCTGTGCTTTTAGGGATTCCGTTCTGCATACCCTTGTTGTAAAGAGTGGCGATTTAAGTTACCTTTGCCTTCCTATCAGCTGAAAGCAGTCTGGTGTCTTTTTAAGATCATTCTCTGTAAATTCTTGCAATGGTTGATGTGGGAAAATCCTACTAGATCAACAGTTTCTGAAATACTCAGCATGTCTGGCACCAACAACTATGCTACGTTCAGAATCATGTTTCTTTCCCATTCTGATGCTAAACAACTTGATTGTGGAAGTATATGGGGAAGTTTGTCAAATCCAGTGGCTTTTTTTAAACAGTTAAATGGTATCAAATGAAATGTAACAAAAGCTCTGCTGGGAGTAAAAATGAATTAGAAATCAAAATATGGAAAAAGCACACAAATGTGACTTTTTGTTTTACAATCACTTTAACAAATTACAACAAAATAAGTAAAGCTGTCACTTTGTGCAAGACCTTGGAAGGATGAAAAATATTAGTTTTAGTTCACTGGACTAAAATAGTGCATGTTTTTAAGAATTATTCATCAAAACTGCATATGCTGTAGATATATTCCCATGTTGCTAATTGATTACCCACTAAATGCTCCATGCTGTATATTCTAGCTGTGTTTTTTAATACAGCCATGTGATGAGCAGCATTATTCGGGTGTTTCCATGCTGTGAGTGAGTTCAAAAGGGCTGAAAATCATCAAGAACAAACAACACAAGATGCTCCAAGAATCCCATCCTCCACGGCCTTCTGATAGCAATTGGCTCTGCTGAAATAATATCAGCTTGATCTGATGAAACAGCATCCAGAGTATGTCGTAAAGATGTCATAAAAAAGATCAAAACTCCAACTCCAATCGAAACAGAAAAAGTTAGTGAGGCTGTGTCACTGTCACCACATGATAACCATCATCTAGGTCACGAACTTTGTTTAAAGCTTTGCTTAAATGCTGATGTTTTATGTCACGGTTGACTCACACATGGAATATGGGGAACATTTTGTACCTTATTATGTTAACACAGATGTTTTGGTTCGCTGTTGGTGATTCATCCTGGTGCAGTGAAATGCTGCAGCTGAGGGGAAATGATCATTTTTGTTGTTTATATTATTTTTGTTATTATTATTATTAACAATAATAATGATAATATTCAATCTACTGTATGACTTAACGTTACATATCAGCATTTATATTTGCATGTCAATGGTACATATCCCATCCAGAATAAAGTCAGTTCCAAGGCTACAAAGGTGCATCTAAACGTACTTTATTTAAATTTCTTTCTTCAGTTTTAAGGCAGTAAGGTAACACACACGCATTTACCTGTTAACTTCCACTGGCAAACTAACAGGAGCTTCAGTTTGTAATATAAACAATTATTAGATTCTTCCTGCCACCTGAATTTTTCTGCTATTTAAAGGTCAAGATGTAAAATCTCTGGATTAAATACATACCCAGTGTCATCTCATCACACTTTAAGTTGGAAAAGTAACCATAAGTGATGTTTCATGATGTCCTATATTATCTGTGTTAATGATAAAAATGTATTGATAGGCGATACTTGCTAACAAGAGTAGAAGTCCTGATTAAAGCATTAAGCAATCTGGTCAGATGCCTTCCTTAACACTTGAAGCCCTGGGTGGAGGAGCGCTTATAAAAATGGAGTTTGTGCCACCTAGTGTTGCATCTTTACATTTACACTTAGTCACAAACAAACTTGGAAACATAGTATACTATGTGTTTATTGCTGCTAATCTGTGTTAGCCCTTTTTTGTTGCATTGTTTAATCCAGTGGTATCAAACCCATGGCCGTAGAGCCACATGTGGCCCTTTTGCCCATCTCTAGTGGTTCCCTATGACTTAGAAACAAAACCAAACATGATGAATATGGAAATCAGCAATGGTTACTTTGTTTTCTTAAGATTTGTCTGCTTGCACCGCCAAGGCTGCTGGCTTACTGATGCGTCTGGGCTGCAGCCGTTTTGAACTTGTTTACTTTTTACAAACACAGGTAGGACTCAAAGTGGTCTGCATAGCTCATTATATTGATTAAATATGTTTTGCAGCTCCACACAGAGCTCTGGGGACAAAAATTGCACATTAATGGTTTGGATGGCAACGGCTTCCAAACCCTGGTTTAACCTTCACAGGACAGATGCCATGTCAGCTCGCATTATACGTGACAATAAGTCTCATTCAGTCTAATCTAACCCACGAATTTTAATTACATAAAGTTTGACCAAACTTCTCAACTCCTGTCAAAAAAGGAAAGAGGTGTCTCTGTGAACATCTTAACAAAGGATGAAAGATAAATATGTGAAGAAATTAATATATAAAAATATCACTTGGGCAAAAAATGTACCCATATTCAATTTATTCACTCCAAAGCATCAGTAAATTTTCTGATTGTCTTACTCTTTAAAACAGGTCATGGTTGTGCATTAGCTTGAGGGTTGAGTGGCTACCTCTTTGGGCTGACAGTAGGTCAGTCTGTATTTGCATTAGACTCATTAAAAGGCACATTTTAAGATGGTCTTATGCTGCAGGGCTGTTTAAAGACTGCTGAAATTTTACACTGCAGATCACAGCTCTGCAGCGACATGACTGCAGCTGACACACAACAAAAGAATTTGTGTGTTTTACCCTCTGTGTTTGTGTGTACGTGTGTGACAGAGAGATTTACTGGAATATCCATCCCCTGGGATGACACAGCCCTTATAAGTTGTTTTTCAGGAGGATTAATTGTGTTTAAACACACTTTGGCTTTACACTGTTTGAAAGGAGCTTTATTCAGTTTTCCTCATCTCCTGTAAGATGTGTGTATTTGTGAGTGTATCCTTATGTTTTAACCTTCCTACACTCATGGGTCATACGTTTCAAATTCCCAACAAAATCCCCCTCACACTTATAGAAAGCAGGTGCAGAATGACTAATGTCAAAAACAGCCTGAAGTTCAGGGACCTCTGAGTTTTTTTGAATTGGAGTTTGTATTGCATTGCTGTCCTGGGACAAACATGCAAATGCAAAACATCAGCTGTACATCAGCAAATACAAGCAGCTCTGTTTTTCATCTTAAAACCAGATAACTTTCCAGAATTATCTGGTTTTAAGATGTTTGTTTTGCTTAAAAATATATAAAAGTCCTTGAATTTATCTGAAGAACTCACTGTCATCAGCAAAACATGAGCCTTGTTGAGTCTTTGTGAAGCTTTTAAAATAATGACCTCTTTCATGTTTTTTCAGTACTTCCCACACTCTTCTTACAGAAACAAACTGAGCTGCTTTTTTTTCCCACAGCAGACTTCACATTCTCAGGTGTGGTTAGGTTTTAGGTGTCCAATTTTATTCAAAATAAAAGAAGCACAAGATTGTGACTGCCTTTAAGTCTTTTAAAGTTACCCTGAATTCATTAAATAAACCATGTGATATTTTTGCAGGAGATGTCAAGCAGAGGGAGCAGCACAAACACCCTTTTCTGCAGGACGGATAGAAAAAGGGAAAGTCTGGGGAATGTAGGCAAATTTCCTTTCTGAGGCTGCAGCTCTGCGCTTTAGATGGGAAGCAGCCCAAGAATAGACCTCTCAATAAAAATAATTTGGTGTTAATCGTGCTGACTCACTATTCATTCATTCTTCATTCATCTTATGAGTGACATCAAGAATCCTCTTGTAGAAAACTGCAGCTGTTGCAGAAAAAAAAATACTGCAACGGAACGGTGTGACGGTGCTTAAACAAAAGTACTGTATATAAAATGATGCTAGGCTGATGTATTTCACTCAAATGTTACATTATGTAATGCGAGCACTACTATATTTATTACTGTAATCTTACTGCTTGGCAACACAAATTTGGAGGTTTGTTGCCGGTGTTTGGAATATTGCTTGTTCCGTGGTTTATGACAAATAGTACATTGTTGGTTGTTATGAAACAGTGTTTTTCCAGTACGGTTTGGTAAAGTTGCGGGGAAAAAAAAAAACGTTTTAAATGTTGAGTCACTGTCAGGATGAGTCCAGTGTTTGTGTGTCTGCTCACCACGTCCGAGCGCTGCCAATAAATTACAAAAACGTCTGGAAAAGTCTTCCGTTCTCGTAAGTGTCAAGTCGTGAACTGCTGAACGCCGCGGAGACAGGAAAATTCATTTTTATTTCAAAATAAAAGTCTGATTTGCTTGGGAGGCGGAAGAAGCATGGAGGAAGAAGAAATCTAATTAAACTAATTAATTAATTAATATAGATTTGGCGAACAAATTAACACACAGTGCAATAATCAAATATTCACTGGACTATCTTGCCAGGAACAAGATTTTATTACATCGTACAGATAGTTTTTTTTTTTACTATTACAAAAAATAATCAAAATAAATTAATTTTAAAAACTCTGCATAATGAAATTTTTTTTTAACCTCATTAAGTTTGCATTCTTTGGCTTACAGCTCCATACATTCAAGGCTTGTATAACCAGTTAACAGTGCAAGAGTCTTTAATAATATTTGAATTTATATAGATTATAGATCCATATTATATGAAGGTCAACATATTTGTAGAAATTAATTTTATTAATTTTTTCTGATTCTTATATTAACCTCCAAATAGTATAATTTTAGTAAATATGTTAAAAAATAATCTGGTTGCTTTATATGTTATTTTTTTTAATATAAATATGACATGAAAACATATTTAACAAGCGTATCTATACTGTCTAAAATGTACAAGAGGCATGTAAAATGACTGAATTGTATTTCCTAAATTGACAGTGGAAATTTTTTCTTTTGTTTTGTCTCTTGAAAACGTTTATTTTGAAGGGTACCACGGGAAATTGGTTTTCACACCGTGGCGCTTGTGTGAGTGTGGATACAGCAGCAGCATGTTTGGTCAGTGAATCACGTATTTGCACCGTCCCCGTTATCTGGCCGGTATAAATAAGAGCATCAGCGAGACTGGAGCTGCTTCAGACGTGCTGGAGTCTCAGGAAACAAACAGAGGTGAGTCAGAGGGGCTTTGGTTTTTGCAGGTCGGTGATGCTCTGATCTTTTTATATGGGCAGACTGCGGTGGCTGCAGTTTCATACAGGCTGCAATACATTTGAACTCGTTCGCATTTTGCAGGTTTAGCAGATAAAATGTCAGACTGTAAAAAATAATAATAATAATAATAAAAGAAAAATCTCTTCTAACTTATTAATTAAAGCATATTCTGTTATTTTCACTACAGGCACTTATTTTCCATGATGCAAAAATACTGCCTGCAGGTGATTGTTGTTTAAATTGCTTACTCATGGGCGTGACCTCTATCTCTGGATCAAAACAACTGGATTAGGATAGATGACGTCCTGTGGTGGTTTACTTTAATAACACACCAAAGCATTTTACGCAGGGCTTGCTGCAAAATAAGAATATAAACATGCAACTGAATGATGACTCTGTGTTAATAGATGTATGCAGGATATTAACATTTTATACTATTATAGCAATACAGCTTTATTATAATTTCACATTTTCTGGTTTAGAAATAGCCCTGATTCCTCTGTGCCCATATGACAATTAAGTCCCCAAACACTTTAAATAATGAGGGCAGTGTCCCATTTTTGGCCAATCCAGATTAGTCCATTTTTCCTGCTTATTTCAGTACCTGGAAAGTCATTAGTGGGGGGGGGGGGATTTGAAAATAGAAGCAAAACAAGATCTTTTAAAAACATGTGAATTTACCCAGGTAAAACTACATTCAATTATTGCAAAATGTTAAACTATATAAGTTAAATGTGCAAACAGCAATATCTTGTAGGGCAACAATGACATAAAAATAATGAATAAGGTAATATTATATATGTACACTAAGGGATATACCATAGACTACACAAAGAAATTATGCTATTCAATGAATAAATGTTGCAATTTTTGCAAATAAAAAAACGCAAAAAAAAACAAACTTGCAGATTAAGGATTCATTTCTCAGGACGAAATGGCTTTAAAGTCGTCTTTTATCAAAAATCAATGTGAGGATCAATTAAAATATTTGTAGCAATAAATAGTTCCAGAAAACAAAGGTGATCTGTGGCAGAGTGAGTGGATGGTGCGATCATACACGGTCAATGTCTAAAATTTCAAAGCTGATGCTGAAATTTCTAGAAGAACATCTGGAGTGGAGGAGTGTTGGTATTTCAGTTGTGTAACCAGGCTCCCTGCAGCTGCTACTCAGCAAATAATGCAGCTCGGCCTCTGCATTGTTAATAGTTTTTATTTGTTTAACTTTCTCTCCATCTCTCTCACACACACACACACTTTACCTGTTTAATTCGCTGTGGCTTCGTCTGTGTTGTTCTTTTCAGCATTGTTCATCCTTTCCCATCACTGAACGTCAAGGCTTACTCATCTTCTCCCCCCCCCCCGTTTCCCGTTACAAAAGGCTGGGCTGGACGCACTCTGTTTACAGACCTTCCACCTTCTGCATTAAGCAAGAGGTTTAGTCTTATGTGGATAATGACCTCACCGTGTTTGCCATGTGTGTAAAAGTGCTTGAAGTTCACGCAGGGAGGAGAAAGTGGGACATCTCTTTGTTCCCAGGTGGGCGTCCTGTCCTGCTGAATTTGGAACTGCTGACGGCGTTCTGCTATTTTTGAAGGGCTGCAAAACTGTTCAGGAAGGTCACAGCAGCGCTGATCTGAGATCATCTGTAATGTGACCAGAACACAGATCATTTTGGGGTGTGCGCAAAAGTTCTAGACCTTTTTTGGGGGTGTCGCACATTTGCATGCATACTGTACTCTTGCTTGTTTCCATAGAAACGGGAGGAGATGGTGGGCGAGCGACTGCAACCAAACATCACTGCAGAAGATGAGCAAATCCTCACAGACAATATGAAAGATACTACTAAGATACAATACTTTTATACGCTCTGTGCAAATGCTCCGTTTCACCTGAAATAGTCTGAACTTCGCTGCGAACAGACTGACTCGAAAGAGCTTGAAAACAAACAAAGAAAACCCTTTTGCTCAGTCAAAACTCTAAATCTGAGTAGAGAGCTTTATTTAAAAAAAATAAATAAAAAAATCTCAACTTTAAAAGCTCTGTCCTGTTCAATCACAGGAGCAGTGGGCAGTGTTTCCACTGTGTGTTGCCAAGTTGTGCAAACTTGTCAAAGTGGTGGTGGGTTACATTTTAAAAGTAAATTTAAAAAGAAAAAAAAAATCTGTACAAAGAGTCTTCTAACTAGATTCTTTTCTAGCTTTCTGCTGTGTTTTGTGTCCTTCATCAGCAGACAGAGTTTGCCAAGTAAGCCTGCGTGTTATCTAATGGTTGACACAAGTGTGTAATTTTGGTTATTACAGACAGGTAAACACTAAGTAAACCCTGATAAAGACTAGGCTCCGGAAAAAAAAACCCCAGAGAATCAGCAAAGCTCAGATAGAGTGCTGCATGTGTTTTGAGGAAAAAGCAAGATTATAGCTGACTGCAGAAATAATCAGCAAAGATTAGACTCGTGCAGAGAGAGAGAGATTATTACTTATACTGCCTGGGAAAAGCTGCGCAGAGAGGGGAGTAGGCTGCTTCATCCAACTGATGAGTTTCTCTGGCTTTGTCTGTCTTATGTGAGTGTGAGCAGGAGGGGGAAAAAGAAATCAGAAGCCACAGTCATCCGCTGCTGAATATGTCATTGTTGGGCAAACGGGCACCTGACCAAGCACATGTCAAAGAAGAAACGGGTAAACAGAAAAAGAGCCTACTGTTCTATTATATAATGCCTCTGAAAGGCACATTGGTCAGTGTCGCAGGAAAACACTGATCTGAAGTCATAACATCCTTTAATGATTGAAACTGGGGATGCATAAGATGTTCATCAAGTGTGTATTTGAATTATTTAGTGTTATCGATTGGTTATTTTTATCTTTTGCCATGTAAGGGCAAAAAACTGCTGAGAAAACGTGATCATTTTTTACTGCGTAGCTCCCTGCCTGCTTTTTTTTTTTTTTCCTCCAGCTTATATCGCCCTCTGGTGAAGATGCTGAGTCACTACACTGACATTTCAACAGAGACAGGAGGCAGTTGGGACTGAAACTGTGTTTGACTTATATTCCAGGTCTTTTGCATCATATTCACATCATTACCTGCTGGCCCTGTGAGAGTCAGAGAGGATGCTAATGATGATGATGATGATGAAGAGGAAGGGATCGAAGGAGTCTTTGGCCTTGGTGGCTCTTCTTCTGGCCTCAGCCAGCTGTCTCCTTCCTCCTCCGTCAAAGGAGGATCTTAATCGTAAGTTTATGCAGTGAAATAAAAAGAATGATCTCATATACTTCCACACTCTCATCTATGATAACAATATGATAGAAATGGCAATAATACCTTCCACTAGTGCTATAACACTAAAGGTATAGAAGATGACGTCATTTTGGTCCAGCAAGCCGAGTCAAAGAGCAGTACAAAGGATAAAAAATAGCAGTAATAGTTAATGTAAATAAATGTATATAGAATAAACAAACAAAGGTGTTAAAAATTTAAAAAAGCTACAAAATCAAGGCCCTCATTCAGGCCTGGATATTTAGTGGCTTTTAATTTATGACAAATCTCCTTGCCTGTCATCTTTTGGTGATTTGTGCAATGCGAAGGGCTTATAATATGCATGCATTACTGTTATGGAGGCCCATGTAGTGTCTAGACACAGGGTAGTTGATATTCTCTCTGCATAAGCACATTTGTGGTCTGTTAGTCTGTCCTTTAAAGGTCTAAAATACACTGCAGCTGGGACATTTGCAGTCTGTAGAGGACAAACAGGGTTTTAAGCTTGATTTAATGATTGATTGTAAATTCCCTCTGAAAAGATAAACCATAAATCTCTTAGTTTGTTGTTAAATTTGTGCAGCAATCCTACATATAGGACGCCTCGGGTTTTGCAGAATAGGAAAGTCGTCTGAAATGACTCACATGGGAGCAGAGAGCAGAGGTCGACAATGACTGCTATGCCAAAATTATATATTTGATTTAAGGGCGTTTGATAAAAGTTCACATTTTTTGGCACATTTTATGTGGTTTGCAGAGATTTCCATTCAGGGAGAAAAGTATCTGGACAAACAAATTGAAAATGCCATTAATGGAGTGAAGGAGATGAAGAGTGTGATGCAGAAATCTTCAGAGGACCACAAGAAGTTTTTGGATGATCTGGAGAAAACCAAGGAGAAGAAAGAGGTAGCACTAATGATAATTACTATATGCTTTAACAGTGCCTTTGGTGTCACTGCTGTAGGGACACGAGGGAAGCGAAGATGTCTAGTGATTGTCTTCTGGCCACAACAGACAGCAAAGTAATCCTTAATGCTCGAGTGTTTTACAGTTTTTTTTGTTGTAAATCTTTTAACAGCAAATGTATTCAATCTTTTCTACTTAAAGCACTCTGTCCCTGCTACAGAGAAGCAGCTACATATTTCCTGAGAGAAAATACTGCAGAAAATCTTCTACATACACAACTCAAACGTGGACAAATCTCACATTTAAGACAAAATAATCGTTACCAAAGATGACATGAGAGTAAGTTTACATGTTTTAATGTATAGGAAGCGATGCGTACAGCTCAGGAGATGGAGGCCGAGTTGGAGAAGGAGGAGGAGGTTTGTAACGAGACCATGAAGACTCTGTGGGAGGAGTGCAAGCCTTGTCTGAAGAACACCTGTGTTAAATACTACTCCCGAACCTGCAGCAGTGGATCTGGACTGGTGGGGCGTCAGGTCAGTCACTAAAGCAGATACAATACTCTGCATACTGCATCCTTCATAACTGGTTTAGAGCAATATGTCTATAGGGCAAAGTGGCTCTGATTTCTTTCCATATTATGCACAAGAATATGTTTCATGGTAGATTTTAGATTTCATTCCAAGCCCCAGAATATCGCCATTAATAAACAGAACCAAACACATTCAAACTGAAGCACTAATACTTCCAGTACAGCACTGCCCCTCACCTTCCTCGCTCTTCTTCTCTCCCTCTGAGATATTGGGACATCAAAGATATTTTAAGGTTGATTTGAAATTAAACCCGCTACTTTTATCTGCAGCTAGAGGAGGTCCTGAACAGAACATCTCCCTTCTCCATCTGGATCAATGGAGAGAAGATCGACATCCTGGAGCAGGAAGGGCAACGGCAGAACAAAGAGTTTAAGAACCTGGAAGAAAAATACACAGAGATGGCTGACGGCGTGGACAGCATATTCACAGATAGTATGAAGGTATGGTTTAGCTGAATGCTGGACTTGCTTTTACATATTTCCTTGTTTGCATGCAGAATAAATCTCTGATCACAGCCTCCTTTTTGAGCACGCTCCCTACTTCAGTGCCAGCATCAGCTCGGTCTCTGTATTTGCTGCTTTCAGGTGGCTGATCATGCGCACTACAGTCCTCCTGTTTTCTATTTGCCTAACTTCCTGTCACCGTACGCTCGCCACGGCAGAAGCATCCGCTCTCTGTTCCACGATCCTTTCCACGGCTTCCAGAACTTGTTCTCCCCTATGATGGGAATGAGCAGGAACTTCTTCAGTTCCATGGGCTCCATGATGGACGTGGACAGTGATGCCGTTCCCAATGAGGGTACGTTTTTCTGCCAGGCCCAATTTTTTTATTCAGAAAGTATTTAGAGAGCTATTGGCTGCAGAATCACAAACGCTGCAAACGCACAAACCACTCATTTTAATGAAAGCGATGTCTGATGAAAGCTTTAAGTCTAACTACAGACTCTATATAAAATTTAGGCATCGGGTCGGGGTCTTGGGAAACCTTTAAATTGTGTCCTAATGGCCAGAAAAGGGGGGGGGCTCTACTACTCACTTGATCTTTGATCTCAATAAACAATTTCCTGGTAGTTTTATGGTCTCAATTAATAGTTAATACTTGTATTCATGCCAACATTACAGTTCTGTTTGGTGTGTGATTCCCCCCTAGGGAATATTTCCATGAAGTTCCATCAATTTTGGTTCCAAACTTTTTGAGATGTATTGCTAACAGACAGAAACAAACGAACAGGGGTGAAAACATAACCTTCCTATACCTGTCGTGAGCGAGGTGACAGTGGCATACGGACGAGAAAAATTAACGTTCATGCGCAGAAGCATGTCACCATTGGATTTTATTTTCATTTGAAACATTCATAATCTGTGCCATCCACACAGATGGGAACATGAATGAGGATGTGATTATCACCAAACCTTACGGTAACGGCAGGATGACCTGCAGAGAGATCCGCCGCAACTCAGCCGGCTGCTTGAAGTTCCGAGATGAGTGTCAGAAGTGCAGAGAAATCCAGCACATTGGTAAGATGGTGTCTTATTCATTAATGAACACATTTTGTTCACCATATTAACATGGATACAGGAGGAGAAATATCTAATAAGGACCATGTGAGAAATAATGTCTAAATAAATTAAAACATCATCCTTTATTATTACAATATATATACATATATACACACACACACACACACATATATATATATATATATATATATATATATATATATATATATATATATGTATATATATATGTGTGTGTGTGTGTGTGTGTGTGTGTGTGTGTGTATGTATATATATATGTGTGTATACACATATATATATATATATATATATATATATATATACACACACACACACACACACACATATATATACACACACACACACACACACACACACTTGTATATATATATATATATATATATATATATATATATATATATGTGTGTGTATATATATATATATATATATACACACACACACATATATATATATATATATATATATATATATATATATATATATATATATATATATAATCGTTAAAAACAGCTACAAACTGCCTTTCATCCAGCTTCCACTGGCAGGAAGCCAGACACTGAGACCTGAATAATGATCCAGGGATGCTTTTGTTAGAGCAGCACAGGTAATATTTATAATGTCAAAGAGAGGTGAGTCACAGAGTATAATGCAATCATGTGAGCTCTTCCTTTGTATTGATGATGTTATTGTTCCTCTTCCATTAACTGACAGGACAAAACAGGGTTCTGACACAAAAGACTTAGAATCTTGTAATTCAGGTGTTTTCAGTCCCACTGCCACAGGCATATAAATCAAGCACCTACCCACAAAGTCTGCCTTTGCACACATTCATAAAAGAAGGGGGTCATTCTAAAGAACTCAGTGAGTGTGCTGCTATAATAGGATACCACTGTTGCAACAAGTCACTTACAGAAATTTCTTCCCTCCTGGCCATTCCAGGGTCAACAGTAAGTGTTATTACTGCAACGTGAAAGAATTTAAGAACCACAGCAACTTAGCCTCAAAGTCTCAAACCACATAAAGTTACAGAACGGGGTCACTGCGTGCTGAAGCGCATAGTGCAGAAAAGTCACCAACCCTCTGCCAACTCAGTAACTGCGGGGTCAAAATTGTGCACAGTAGTTGCAAGACGTATGAGATTCCCATCTCTCTCTAACCTTTAGGCTGATTATATGCTAGCATGTTAACAATCCACATGATTATGGGAATCATGGTCACAGCTGCTAAATATCAGCAAGGCTACGTGCTTATAGCATATCTGTAGACTGTTCTGAAATCGAAACCGGTATATCTGACATCACCATCACCTTGCTTCCCATCTTGTGTAAAGTATCTGTATCCTTTTATAAACGCAGAGGAGTCTGCCTTTTTCCCCAGTTACAACAAGCACAGACTAGTATTTTATCATTTACTTTGCTTTTAATGAACTTATTGGATAGTGAAAGGTGGAGATACGTGCTACAAAAGTCAAACTAGGAGACTGCGTTAGTGGTTGAATCATCCATGTCAAACAAATTCCACTTTACTTCCTAAAAACAACACCATTATAAAAAAAAAAATTTAAAAAAAGCTCAGCCTTTGTCTAATTAATTTAAGCCTGATGTAGGAGTTAAGTGATTTTCCAACCTTACTCGAGCTCCATGATGATGTTTCCAACACAGACTGCTCCGGGAAGAAGCCTCTGGAGGGCCCCCTGAAGCAGGAGCTGGAGGAGGCTCTGGCCTTGGCCGAGCGTTTCACCCAGCAGTACAACTCCCTTCTGAAGAGGTTCGAGGAGCAGATGTTCAACACCTCCACCATCTTGGACATGTTCAACAGGCAGTTCGGCTGGGTGTCTTCTCTCGCAAACACCACCAGCGACGGCATCTTCCGTATTCAGTCGGTATGTAGGACCACTGTGAAGGTCACGGTTGCTACTGAATTATCACAGTTCAAAAAAAAAAAAAAAGTCATTTTAGGCTGTTCTTTTTTTTTTTTTTATCTGAAGGGTCTGAAAAACTGGTATGAGGTGTCTAAATGCCAATATCTTCCCATGACTTGTTCTCACCAACTATTGTAACACAAAGAAAAGCACCAAACTTCTGCAAAATTATGCAACTTCTGAGAGACCTAGAAATTAGTTTTCTTTTTACTTTTTAACATCAGTCATTTAAAGAATTCTTTCAGCTGTAACTTGCAGAATAACCCAGTAAGCCGAAACCCCCGCCTCCTGGTATTGCAGGTGAAGTGCAAGGACTCTGAGGAGATGGAGCCTGGAGAAACCAAAGTAAGCGTGAAGCTCTTTGACTCACCACCCATGAACTTCACTGTGCCTGGCGAAATCCCCTGGACCGATCCCAAGTTCTCTGAGGTGGTAGCTCAGGAAGCTCTAGACCGCTACAAGGAAACCAGCGTGTGAGTGTCAAGAGAGGACTGCTTAAAATCATTGCTTAAAGGAGCATTTAAAAACTTTATGGAAGAGTTAGACAAGAAGACTGACACCAAACATGAAGCCAGTAGAATTATTAATTTCCCTTTTCTTAACCCAGCACTGCTATTTTTATTTGATGTGATTTGATGCCCTCCGTAACGTTAACAGTATCTGGATTATGTAAATTCTCATCTCCATCTCTCTGTCTCTTTTTCCCCAGTGTGGTCAAATAAGCTCGCAGCTGGATTCACACCTGAACCTTCATTGTCTGCTGACTGGAAAATGTTCTGGATTCATTCAAACCCACCCGAAACTCTGAAGCTAACCCACTGTTCCTCTTTAAGTCCTGCTTTTGCACAATTTAACCTCAGAGGTTTATATTGTTACACTAGGCCTGCTGTAAGAGAAGATATTTAGTAGATAACAGGCCCCACTGGTGTATAGTACCTGCAACAAACAGGCAAACTGGGCATCTTTAACGGGAAGCCTTGGGCAAAACTTTATGTGCGGTTTTATTTTTGTGGATTTTGACATTTCTTTTTTGCATTCAGCAGCAAACAGAAGATTAAAAAGAATATTTCTTCCATTACAGTTAGATTGCATCAGGTTTTGAATGGTTGCAGAGATTTGAAGAAAACTTGGATCTCTGAAGTACAGTGTATCACAAAAGTGAGTACACCCCTCACATTTCTGCAGATATTTAAGTATATCTTTTTATGGGACAACACTGACAAAATGACACTTTGACACAATGAAAAGTAGTCTGTGTGCAGCTTATATAACAGTGTAAATTTATTCTTCCCTCAAAATAGTGTTAAAGATATGAATTTGATGACATCACGGAGCTGGCGGATATTCGAGACTTTGTGCTCCTCCACCTTCCGTCTTGAGGATGCCCCACAGATGTTCTATTGGGTTTAGGTCTGGAGACGTGCTTGGCCAGTCCATCACCTTTACCCTCAGCCTGTTCAATAAAGCAGTGGTTGTCTTAGAGGTGTGTTTGGGGTCATTATCATGCTGGAACACTGCCCTGTGACCCAGTTTCCGGAGGGAGGGGATCATGCTCTGCTTCATTATTTCACAGTACATATTCGAGTTCATGTGTCCCTCAATGAAATGTAACTCCCCAACACCTGCTGCACTCATGCAGCCCCAGACCATGGCATTCCCACCACCATGCTTGACCGCAGGCATGACCCACTTATCTTTGTACTCCTCACCTGATCGCCGCCACACATGCTTGAGACCATCTGAACCAAACAAATGAATCTTGGTCTCATCAGACCATAGGACATGGTTCCAGTAATCCATGTCCTTTGTTGACATGTCTTCAGCAAACTGTTTGCGGGCTTTCTTGTGTACAGACTTCAGAAGAGGCTTCCTTCTGGGGTGACAGCCATGCAGACCAATCTGATGTAGTGTGCGGTGTATGGTCTGAGCACTGACAGGCTGACCCCCCACCTCTTCAATCTCTGCAGCAATGCTGACAGCACTCCTGCGTCTATCCTTCAGAGACAGCATTTGGATGTGACGCTGAGCACGTGCACTCAGCTTCTTTGGACGACCAACGCGAGGTCTGTTCTGAGTGGACCCTGCTCTTTGGGTGTTGGCAATCTTCTTGTAGCCTTGGCCATCTTCATGTAGCGCAACAATTCGTCTTTTAAGATCCTCAGAGAGTTCTTTGCCATGAGGTGCCATGTTGGAACTTTCAGTGACCAGTATGAGAGAGTGTGAGAGCTGTACTACAAAATTGAACACACCTGCTCCCTGTGCACACCTGAGACCTAGTAACACTAACGAGTCACATGACATTTTGGAGGGGAAATGACAAGCAGTGCTCAATCTTGGTCATTTACGAGTGTAGTCTCTTAGGGGTGTACTCACTTTTGTTGCCACTGGTTTGGACATTAATGGCTGTATACTGAGTTATTTTGAGGGAAGAATAAATTGACACTGTTATATAAGCTGCACACAGACTACTTTTCATTGTGTCAAAGTGTCATTTTGTCAGTGTTGTCCCATGAAAAGATATACTTAAATATCTGCAGAAATGTGAGGGGTGTACTGACTTTTGCGATACACTGTAACTTAAACTGCCCGATTGTCCCTTTTACAGAGCTCAGATACTTCCTGTCTGGGTTGGTTTAAGTGATTTATTGTCTGTACTTAAAATCTGAAGCTGGGAAGTTCAGGATCGCTTTGAGCCACTCTGTAAAACAGCCTTGCAATGAAGCAATACGTAGCGACTGAATAAAAACTTGCTCAAACTTATTCTCTCTTCTTGTGCTTCTTTTAGAGGAGTGGTTAATAGCTTTGGTAAACTGCTGCACAAGTAAAACTTTCAAATTTTCTGAACAAGTTTTATCTAACAGATAATTAACAAAGTCTGTTTGGAGACTTTTTTTTTTTTAATAACTTGGGTGACAATGTGCTACAGTGGTTAGCAAGAAGCTCAGCTGGGACCCCTCTGAGTGAACTTCCTCCAGACTTCCTGTGGTGGACTTACTGTCAGGTTGATTGCTGATACTAAACTGGCTGTAGGTGTGGATGTAAGAGTCTGAATGGTTGTCCATCTCTCTTTTATGTTATACATTTGCAACCTGCCCGGGTTATACCCTTCCTGTCACCCTATGACAGCAGAGATAGTTTCCAGCTTCTCCACAACCCCGAGGGGGATAAGCCCTAAGATCTGTCTTATAGTCAGGTGCTATATGTTTTTTCTTGCTGTGATCACGCCTTATTGTTGTAAGGCTAACATAAGTGATAGGGCCCAAAATCCCCAGATATGACCAGAGTTTATCCAAAGCCAATATAAACTCAACTAAGACTTGGATAAAGCTACTTTCAGCAGCTCTTTTGTTCACAAGGGGTCACCTGAATTTTTCACTCTTTGTTTCATTGCAGCCATTTGCTAAAATCCAAAAAGTTCCTTTTATTTCTCATTAATGTCCACTCAGCACCCCATCTTGACAGAAAAAAACAGAAATGTAGAAACTTTGGCAAATTTATTAAAAAAGAAAAACTGAAATATCACATGGTCATAAGTATTCAGACCCTTTGCTGTGACACTCATATTTAACTCCCATGCTGTCCATTTCTTCTGATCCTCCTTGAGATGGTTCTACTCCTTCATTGGAGTCCAGCTGTGTTTAATTAAACTGATTGGACTTGATTAGGAAAGGCACACACCTGTCTATATAAGACCTCACAGCGCTGTCAGAGCAAATGAGGATCATGAGGTCGAAGGAACTGCCCAAGGAGCTCAGAGACAGAATTGTTGCAAGGCACAGATCTGGCCAAGGTTACAGAAGAATTTCTGCAGCACTAAAGGTTCCTAAGAGCACAGTGGCGTCCATAATCCTTAAATGCAAGAAGTTTGGGATGACCAGAACTCTTCCTAGACCTGGCTGTCCAGCCAAACTGAGCAATGGTGGGAGAAGAGCCTTGGTGAGAGAGGTAAAGAAGAACCCAAAGATCACTGTGGCTGAGCTCCAGAGATGCAGTAGGGAGATGGGAGAAAGTTCCACAAAGTCAACTATCACTGCAGCTCTTCACCAGTCGGGGCTTTATGGCAGAGCAGCCCAACGGAAGCCTCTCCTCAGTGCAAGACATATTAAATGGGGTGTTTTTCAGCTGCAGGGACAGGACGACTGGTTACAATTGAAGGAAAGATGAATGCGGCCAAGTACAGAGAGATCCTGGAAGAAAACCTCTTCCAGAGTGCTCAGGACCTCAGACTGGGCCGAAGGTTCACCTTCCAACAAGACAATGACCCTCAGCACACAGTTAAATAACAAAGAACAACTCTGTGACCATTCTTGACTGGCCCAGCCAGAGCCCTGACCTAAACCCAACTGAGCATCTCTGGAGAGACCTGAAAATGGCTGTCCACCAATGTTCACCATCCAACCTGAGGGAACTGGAGAAGATCTGCAAGGAAGAACGGCAGAGGATCCCCAAATCCAGGTGTGAAAAATTTGTTGTATCATTCCCAAGAAGACTCATAGCTGTACTAGCTCAAAAGGCTGCTTCTACTCAATACTGAGCAAAGGGTCTGAATACCTATGACCATGTGACATTTCAGTTTTTATTTTTTAATAAATTTGCACAAAAAAAATATTTTTCTATCATGATGGGGTGCTGAGTGTACATTCTGTGTGATAAATTTAAAATAAATTTGACATGATTTAATCAGCATAGTTTCAGCAGAGTTGTCAGATGCACTGAAGACCAGTAACATGGTCATAAAAACAGATGAGTTTTGTGGCGCAGTGTATTGTCCTGCTGGAAATACAGATTGGAAGATAAATGATGTTAATTACCTCGACAGGCAGCCAGTCAAATCAGTAAGTAAACTCCAGCACTTGTGGAATGAAACTCCAGGAGACTTGCAATTTTATAATTGCCCATCTGGCATCAACAATCATACCATGGTCAGTCACAAATGTATAATGTGAACACGAGCTGGAGCAGCTAAGCTGTAAATTGTATCAAATTATTTGGTGATTAATGCATAAACTACCACATGCACAGGTATGCCTGATAAAGTGCTCTATTTCCCTGTTTTGTAAGGTCTTATTTTAGTGGTTTCCTCTTTTTACTGTTCTTCTGCAACTCATTACGGAAATATACAGAGAGCTATAAGAATGGGACAGTAATTTACCACTTTGAATAATTACAGTGAGCAAAACTTGTTTTCATGTACATATGGGTACCTGCCTGTTTTTTATTTATGAAGACTATCTGAACCTATGACTTAAGATTTGGGGAAGCACCTTGGTGAGATATTCCTAAAATGGATACATCATATTGATATATACTTACCAACCACATCATCAGGTGTGCCTGTTCAAGTGCTCATTAATACAAATATCTCATCAGCCAATCACAAGGCAGCAACACAATACATTTAGGCATGTGGACATGATCAAGACAACCTGCTGAAGTTCAAACCAGGCATCAGAAGGGGCAAGAAAGATTATTTACATGACTGAATGTGGCATGGCTGTTTGTGTCAGATGGGCTGGTGAGAGTGTTTCAGAAACTACTTTCCCACAAAACCATCTCCAGGGTTTATAGAGGATGGTCTGAAAAATAACCAACGAGCAGCAGTTCTCAATGACAGGACTACTTTGAGCTGATAGGAATGCAACAATAATTCAAATAACTAGTTGTTTAAAACCAGGGTATGCAGAAGAGCATCTCTGAATGCACAACACGCCAAACCTTGAAGCGGATGGGCTACAACAGCAGAAGACCGCCCCAGGTTCCACTCCTATTAGCCAAGAACAAGAAGCTGAGGCTACAATTTTCAATGGCTCACCAAAATTGGAAAAACATGCCTAGCTGGGAAATTTGGATGGTATGGTCAGAATGTGACTTATACGGCTTAAAAGCATAGATCCATCCTGAAATTGCATCAAAGGTACAGGCCGTTTTCTTGGTACATTTAGGGCTCCTTAGCACCAGTTGAGCATCATTTAAACACCACAGCCTACCCGAGTATTGCTGCTGACCATGTCCATCCTTCTGTGACCACAATGTACCCATCTACTTATAGCTGCTTCCAGCAGGATAACATGGCACATCACACAGCTCACATCATCTCAAACCAGTTCTTGAACATGACACTGAGTTCACTGAACTCAAATGACCTCCACGGTCACTTGATGTCAGTCCAGTAGAGCAGTGGTAGAATAGGACATTCTCAGCATGTGATGCCATCATGTCAATATGGACCAAAGTCTTGAGGAATGCTTCCAGCACTTGGTTATATCTTACTAATACCAGGTTAGACCCACATAGATTCAACAAAGGGGCCAGTGAGTGTACTTCTCTTAGTCTGTTTTACTGCACTGCTGCTGCTTTATACGGATTTATGCAAGTCGTAAGTCAAAGTTTAGGACCACCCCTTTTTGAGCATTTCCACATAAAGAAAGCAGTGAGTAAAGAGTAGTTTTTAAAATATTGTGCCGTTTTTTTATTTTTGTGTAAAAATCACACAGCTGCTAGTTGAATCTGCAGAGATACGGTACATCCATGCAGTTAAACATCTAGGGTTCCCACAGCCAAGAGAGAAGGAATTAAATAGAATATTCTTCCGCTGTTAGTCAGCAATTAATGCAAATTTACATATGAGTCCAAAAGTGAGTATCATATACAATATACAACACAGATCTGGGGGCGAATAGCATTCAAAATCCCATCAAAGACTTCATTACCGACTGATTGCTTCTGCCTGCCTGGATTGCCTTTTTGGGTTAAAGGATGAGGAGGGAGGTGTTGTGCTAGCAAACATAAATCAATCCCACTTGAATGTGTTTAACAGGGTTTTAAATGGTATTAGTTCCAGGTCTGGAAACAACATGCGCGCACGCACACCCACCCGCCCACACCCACCAAGTACATCATCGTCCTCAACAGCAGAAAAATAAAAGAAGGCAAACCTTGACACAACAAAGAAGAGAGGTCAGTCAGCCGCTGTGGAAACCTGAATGCCAGTCAGGGAGAGTAAGGCTTCAGAAGAAGATTGATGTTTCACAGGGACAAAAACATAAAAGAAAAATTCACTGACCAAACAAAACAGGGCATTTTATGACACTGGCACAAAATGAAAAAAAGAGGGGAAAAAAAGTGGTTCATTGCTCTTTCATCTTAAAGCGTCTTTTTTTTTTTCCTTTTTAAACAGACGTGAAAAAACAACATGCAGGTTAAAAGTAAGCAAAGAGAGACAATGAGGGAACTTTTTTCTTTTGGGGGGGAGGGGGGTCAGTTCAAAGTGCAGTTGGGTCATTCAGGTCTCCCACTCTGCTGACTGGTCTCCTGTTAAGCTTCATCTACACCCACATCTTGCAGATTTCAGGTGAAACTGCCCTGATGAAACACTGATCTGGAGTTTACTTCCCTCTGGAGCTGAGAGCAGGGGAAGCGGACTGCTTGTCAGTACCAAAACAAACCAACCCCAAAACAAAACAAAAAGGCAAAATGAATTACAAAACGTACAGTAGATGATGTTCTGGAAGAGCTACGATACAAAAACCAGAGTGTACTGTTCACACGGTTGCTACCATCATCGCACAAACACTTGAGTACAGTTGGTCTGTGAAGATGTATCGCCCATTCTTGCATAGTGCTGACTGCCAGATTGGAAAACAGCTAATTTATCTATTGTCAAAATTCAGCTCTACCTGCTGCATCAGTTTGGATCTGTGCAGGTGTAATTGCTGAAGAGAAATCGCAGGCAAACTTCTCCCCGATCAGCAACAAATGTATTCTTCATAAACGCCGCCTCCTGCAGTCAAGCAGCTGACTGCTGAAAAATCTTCAAACCCTTCACATGAATGTCTGTGTTGACTCAAAGAGGTGAAGTGAAAGACCTTGGGTGGGGGGGTATCTGCAGCATTAAAAAGAAAGCTGAAATGTTGAGCCACAGCCAGGTTTGAAATGAAATTAAGGAAAACCTATAAGGAGAGGGAAAAGAAAAGGTTGCATTTTTTTTCTTCAAACACAGCCCGAGCGGAGGTGAAAGAGTGAAAGTTCAGTCATTTGGCATAAAGTTAAACCATTCAGTCACGACAATCCCGAAAACACTAGAACATGTAGAAAAACCAGAAGACACGGCACTTTCACTCACTGCATCACGCCATCAACCACACAAATGTTTACATGTAGACTTGAAGGGGCAGTAAGAGAGAAGGGTGGGCTGAGTTCATGTCACAGGATGAGTCAAAAAAAAAAAGAAAAAAAAAAAGCCTTCACCGTGTCGGTTTAGTCATTAAAGCCCTACACAAACACACACACATACAAAAGGTCCTGTCTGGAGATAGCCCAGTATGTTTCACAAAGAGGGCGATGACACCAAACTCCACAAAAAGAAAAAAAAAAGAAAAAGATAAAAATAATACAGATTTATCGTTCCTTGCTTACTGACCGATGTAGATTTGTGCTGTAGACTTTCTTCTGTCTTCGTATGTCCCATTGCAGGCCCATAAAATCTGTGTTCTTTGGATTATTTCACAATAGTGGACAGCCAGTGACATCCAGGCGCCACATGTTCAGCAGAACAGACCACTTACAAGGGTTCAAAAGGAAGAAATGCCTTCAGAGCACTACAGTAGTAGCACGGATCATAAAGTAAAAAAAACATTAAGAGGAACAGTTTGACTTTCTTTTAACCAGAAACTTAAGTTTCAGCACATAGTGCTGTTTTTCTTTTTACTTTGTCCCTACAGATTTAACCCAACCTGTCAAGCTCGTGTTATTAATATCTGAAGATATTAGAAGGTCTAATACCTTTATGGATCTTCCCAGTCCACTCTCACAAAGAAAGCAAAGAAAAAAAAGCATACTTCCCAAACTGGTTCACACTTTCTGTAAATTTGCCTGATTTTCAACAGGAGTTTGGTGCAGCCAAGTCTCACATACTGGCGCTAGCCTCCAAGCAACACAAATGCACAGTCACACATACATGACAAATACACTCTGCATTTCTTCTTCAGTCATTCAGAGAGTGAATTAATCAAGACACCAGCAGTTTTATCTTCAGACCGGACTCGGAGCTGGAGCGCTCCGTCGCTCAGTTTGCCGTCATCCTCCTCACCTTCACCTCTCTCTAGCAAAAAGTGAAAAGTGCCAGTTTGTAAAATCCCCTCCTGTCGCCTCCTCCCACTGGTGAGACTGTGCTCTCAGGTCCGTCCGGTTTATGATTGAGCAGTGTGTGATTGAGCGTGACAGTTTTAACGGAACACCCTGCGGCAGGTTGATGCCTCCAGGAAAAGCCGGGATGATGGAAGGAAAAGGAGAGGAGGGACGGGGGAGTCACATCGAGGGCCACAGCCTTGATTCGGATGCACTACAGTAGAGTTGCTCTTCATATGTTGGTTAAAGATGAGAAAAGGGTCTGAGCTGCTCCAGCTGGACTTCTAGAGATATCCTCTCTTCAAGCAGGTCCTGGAGAAGGAAAACAGGTGTGAGTAAAGCAGGAGTTTTAAGGAGAACAAGGTCTAGTTGCCCAAACTAGAAACTGTTGCTAATGTCTTCCATACCTTCAGCTGTTGCTGCAGTTCACTGTTAAGTCGTGCCAAAACTGTGTTTGTCTCCTTGTTTCTTCTAATTGAAGCCTGAATCGCCTTTTTGTCCTTTCCAACTGACCTGTAAACACAGAAATACACTTTTTTCAAAGTGCTGATAATCACAACATCCTGCAAACGGTCCTCTGCTAAAACAAGTTTCCCCACCTGGGAATGGACGGCTGAGTGGCCAGGACGGCGGCTATGACGTTTGATTTCTGTGGACCGTGCTGCTCGTCCTCCGGCCGCAACTCATCTTCAGACTTCAACCTCCGACGTACAGGTTTGGGGGGAGGAGCCAGGGGGCCGGAAGAGCCTTTGGCCTGATAGGAAAACAAAGAGCTTACCTCGCTGTCACAGAATTACATCAGCTGTTCGCAAGGAAGCAGCTTTCCGTTGTCTTTCCCTCAAAGTTAGCAATTTTTCAGCGGAATACAACACTGCAATGATGTGTTTTCAGATCTCAGTGGCTACATGCCTGTAATTTAGGTTGTCTATTGTAGTGCTTCTAAAAAATCCAGGTGTAAAAGCTATAACTTATTTTGTAAAACAAGTTCTTTAAAATTCTGTCAAAGGTAACCGCGGTCTGTTCACGATGTTGCTGGATGGTGGGAATTATGAGAGCACAACACACGGAAAGCCCTTATTAACAGTAAAAAGGCTAGTAAGGAGAAAAACTGATCACTTTCTTGTGTGAGGCAAACCACAGATAGCATGACAGCTAGGTCACCTGTGGTTAAGTCCAGAAGCCACAACTGGGCTGCCATAAAAACCACAGTCAAAACAAGAAGGGATACAAGCGTGCCTTGAAATTTTCAATTACGCTTTGCACACAAAAGATCTGAAAACCACCAGTCCTTATGAGTTTAGAGTTTAAAGACGTACAGAGTTGACTGTAGCTGAGGGTCTCTCATCTGCTTGGCCGTCACTCTTAACTGTTCTTAAAGGGCCGGCACCCTCTGAAGGCTTGTCCCCCTGTGGGTGTAAAAACAAACAATGCACATCAAAGTGAAAGAGTGCACCTTTACTCGAATGCAACACAGTTAAAATTCAGAGTTGCAGATTCATTCATTTTAACAGTCATCTTTAGCATCATAATTCATCACGGATCTCAATCTTGAACATTTACATTTATAGGCTGGAAGGTTTTCAATATATGATTGGCTCTGAGACTTTGCAACAATATTAACTTACAAGAAGTCTAATATGTAATACTGGAAAACAATTCAGATAGTATGATGTTTAAAAGATTTTATAACAAATGGAAAGACAACTAAAATTAAAACACACTCAGGTTTTTTGGGAGACTAATGAAGCAAAAGGAATAAATACTTAACAAATCAACATTAATATTAACATGTTATACAGAGATGGTAAAACAAAGCCAGACTGACAGATGAAATAATGCCTAAAGAAGCATTGTTCTAATTCTGAACCACGTCTCCCAGCACCAACCTACCGGTCCTGCCTCGATGTGTTTCTCCACCTCTGGCAGGCTTGAGGGCTGCTCAGAGGCAGCAAAGGCCTGAAACTGACTGAAGTCTGCAAAGTTGGGCTGCTGGGGAATCTGCTGCGGGGAGGTTGTGGTGAGCACCGCCCCGCCTCCTGGTATACTCTCCGCCTCTACGCGATGCCCAGTGAGTGGTACTGATGTCTGGGGAGGGGTGAAAGGGTGTTGCAATGGCTTTTATAGCATTAAAATCAAAACTGTTGCTAATAACAGATGACACACAAATTATCATTTTTTTTCTTACTTGTGTGGGTAGCGGTCGAGGAGGCACAGCAGGAGGGTAAGCTATCGTAGAGGGCTGGGGCTGTCCTGCAGCAGACGTGGCGGCAAAGGTGCGATTCATGTCCAGAGATGAGGAGCGAGAGTGGGAGGGGTGGGGGCGGGGTGGAGGGGAGGCGGAGCGACCACCTTCAGAGCCTCTGGGGACGTACCCGACTGAGACCTGAACACATTAATGTTAACAGGTTTATGCACAGAATGCAATGCTCTATTTACGATACAATTTATCACAGTTCAGGTCAAGACTTGGCAAGATGACCTACTGATGTAGCAGTAACAGTGTGAGCAAGTTTAAAAACCACAAGGTCTCCTGTCACTACTTGTCAGAAAAGAAAGAACGAAAGAAAGAAAGAAAGAACGAAAGAAAGAACGAAAACTAACCTTTGCCTGGTGATTGGCTCCTGGTCTGAGGTGAAAGAGTCTGAACTGCTGTAACCATCACCTTCACGGGGGGATCCAAAAACATGGGATTAACCCATTGAGCAATAAGACCAAACTAGTCAGCTCATAACACAAATTATATAGGCATAACAACAAAAACTGTGAGGCATTTACAAAACATTAGACTTTTAACTGACCCTAAAATATCTTTCACAAATCATTTGACATTAAAAGCAGTAAATTAATTCATTTTGGCCAATTTTCTTTCATCTTTAATTAATTTAAGGATACAGGTGTATGTTTTTTATTATAGCCTACAGAATAAAGACACATAACAGAGAGGAACTCCAGCAATTTGACAAATCAAAATCCATTTACTGTTACTGGGCAGTAATACTACATATGTGAAAACGTTGCTTTAAATGATGTCAGACGTCAGCTGTGTCTGGCATAAACAGGTGTTGGTTAAAAAAAAAAAAAATTAGCAGAAAGACATCTGAAAAAAATTATTTTTTCTAGAACTCTGTGCCATTCATCTCTGCATTAGCTGCTACTAGCGTAATAGCAATTAAAACCTCTAGAATCTCAGCCTGAATTTGTAAAGGGAGCATAAATATGGACTGGTAATCATATAGCACCTTTCTACTCAGTTTGAGCACACAAAGTGCTTTCTACTAGTCTCATTCACCCAATCAGTCACACATCTGTACAGTGCTTTTTATCTATGCCGAAGCACTTTCTAACACACACACACACACACACACACACACACACACACACACACACACACACACACACACACACACACGGATGCACTGGGGACGACTTTGGGTTCAGTATTCAGTAGTATACCCAATGATATTGTGACATGTGGACTGGAGGAGCCAGTGACGAATCCACCAGAGTTTTCTTTTGTAATTAAACTGCTTACAAGCTTTCTATCTGTAATTTCACTTCAAATAGTCCAACCTTAAAAGATAAAGTGGATTAAGATGACGAAACAAAATAAATAAATGAATCACGTGTCTGATGTTTTGGAAGCACCACAGGGTAGTACAGCTGTTACTCACCTACAGTGTTGGCGGCTACAAACTTCATGGAGGCAGGCAATTTGGCTTCTTCTGACAGTTCTGGAGGTTTAGCCAGCAGAGGACTGGTAGGATGGTTGTGATCTACATGTTTTGTTTTTTTGTTTGGTTGTTTTTTTTTTTTATTGGGGGGAGGAGAAAAAAAGAGGGGGAAAATGGAGGAAAATGTTCAGTCTGCTGAAGTAAATAAGCAGTAAAGTAAATAAGCAGTGCTGAGTAACTGTTAATCTTGCTGTTAGTTTGGACCCAAAGTGCTTCAGCAGCAACCACAGAAACATGTTTATGAGTAAAACTGCTGTGTGTGATGACTGTGAGGTTCTGTTTACTGATTTCAAAAGGCGATCTTTAGGGTTGCTATTACCTTCCTCAAAGTGCAAACTCAGCAAAGCACACAGTAATCTGACTGTACTGTAACATCTGGATGTTTTCCCACCTGTTACAAGCGGGTCTCTCAAGTCATTTTTTCTTTTAAATATACCAGCTGTTTCAATCACCTTAAAGCTCGTTCGAGTTTTACTCAGAAAAACAGATTCGCCTGCTGCTGCACACGTGTGTTGATTTTCTCATTTATTCAACTGTAAGTCAGGATTTGGACAGTCAGGCTAGAGGCCAGAGAGTTTCTCACCGCTGGTCGTCCTCTTCAGCTCCATCTCCTGCATGTGAATCTTACTGGGCGTCATCCGGATGGGAACTGGGTGGACGATGGCCGTGTCCTGAAAAAGAGACATACAGAGGGTCAGACAGGAAGAAGACAGCCACAGTAAAATATCAGAAATAACAGCTGGCGTATCAAACACTTAAAAAGTGAAGATGTGAATCGCTTCAGACTCATGATACAAGTTGATTCTCACTCCTTGCTTAATGTGCAGCTGTTGTCACTTCAAGAGCATAAATGCAGATAAGCTATTATTCTTTTTACTTTTTTGTATACTATGACTGATAGGTCACAGTAATAAAACTGTAAACTTGTTAAGGCAGGACATGTGGTTCTGGTCAGACGGGGTGAGCTGGTTTGCTGCTGATCCTGTGAGGAGGGAGGCTCAACATGAAAACCTGTGTTGCACCCTTTTAGGAGAGCATTTTTCCTCACCGAGTATCTCATCAAGCATTTTAAAATGAGAGAATTTAAAAGGCCTGCAAATATATTTTTTGAATCAGTTTTTAAAATAAATAAATAAATAAACTAAAAAGAAACAACATGGTCATACCATTTTCAGAAAAAAAAGTCTTGTTTATTCACAAGTGATTTTCTCTTATGAGTGTGTACTTCACAGTTGGACAGCAAAGATTTCATGCACCAATCAGGATTTGGTGCACGGATGGTGGTGGTAGAGGATTTGGCAAAAAAAAATGCAATTTGTGCAGTTTGGTGCTGGTTTTGATCCAGGGGGGTTTTCCAGCATATAAGAGATGTTAGCACATCTGCATGCCTCTACAGTCCCGAAGAAGCAATCAAAGTCAATGTTTGGGGGTGAAACTCTATTTTATTAAATAAATATCAGAGTCTATTCTGACTGTTGAAAATTCAATGGTTAATTCCTACTAACAAGGATTAAAAACAATGTAGGCCCATTTATGGGTCAAATTTGATGTTGCAGTTTTGTCTCTTGAGTTTCAGCTCAGAATTGGAGTACATAAAAAAGATGCAATAAAACAAAGACTGTTGAAGTCAATTTTGCAGTTATTACTGGACTAATGGTGCAGAGCTGCACTTACTGAAAGAAAAAGAAATCCACCTCATGGATCAAAAAAACAAACCAACAAAAAAACAAAACCATGTTGACTTGGAATGTTCAAAATTAAAAGCACAACAAAATTGTGAACAATTTTTAGTACTTACAGCACTGATCATGTGAGAAAAAAAACATCTTTAGAATCTGAAAATAAAGTAGTGACTGGTGGATGTGACTGTAGGAAAAAAAAAGGTGATGCCCAATAGAAACTAAGCCAGCCAAATCACATACACTTCCACTGCTGATGCACTTAATTGCACTTTAAAAGAACATCATGCAGACAGTGAGACAGAAAGAAACAGAGATAGAGAGAGAGAAAAGGAAAAGATCTGGAGAGGGTTAATGTCTGTCCATTAATGGTGAAACCATGCACACTAAGTGATTGACTTACAGGGTCAGCTGGTGCAATGTTAGAGTCAAATTGGGTCAGAGTTTGTGAGCTGGAGGAGCGCTCGCTAAACGTCTCCCACTGCTGCAGGAGACAGACAGACAGTGAGAAAAAACACGTCAGTCAGCCAGCCAGTGCAGTGACATCACACATTTACATCATCAGTCTGAGCCTCTGCTGTGATGTGGCACCGGTCATTGCCACACGACACGGCGTGGGAGAGAGAAAAAAAAAGAGACATTGCCGACTTTCATACACAATCTCAGGAAGTGAGAGAAGAGGTGCTGAATTATCAGAAAATATGCTCGATGGTGAGGAGGATGAAGCTGCACTCAAATTATAATGGATGGATAAAGACAGAGCTACCTCACTTAATTAACCCAGAGCAATTAATTAAGATGAATGAAATGCAAACATAGTAAAAGCAAACAGCATAGAGTTTGGAGGATATATCAATCATGTGATGTGTGCATGATGGAACCTCATTGCTCTGGTTCATCTCTGGCCAGGCTTGGTTGAGTGAAGGCATAGAGGGAGACTTGTTGGGGGTCACCTCCACTGGTGACGCTGAGTATCCAACATCAGCAGCCTGCTCTGGGACTTCTGAACAAAAATAAAATAAATAAACAAGTTAACTACACATAAATACAACATTACTTTTGGTTGTGATTGTACATAAACTTCAGAGGATGGTTTGAGATAAAACATTTTTAGAATGTACTCAAAATGACAACTATAATAACAAGCCATGGCTAAAAAACTTCAAACTTCGAACTTCAAAGTGCAATAGTTTCTGCTTCCGAGTATTGCATAAATACATAAGGAACAAATATTATTTCTGTGCTGTTTTTCTGATATGTAGAAACAAGGTCAGCACAGAATTATAACACTATCAGCAAGTGATTTAATGTCACATTAAAAGGGCAGCAGAATACGAAGCTCTATCATGGATAGTGCAGCCCAGCCCAAATCAGTTAACTACTACCAAGATGCAGGTTTGCACAGCAGCACTGTTACCCCACAGGTTTGATGAGGTCTGACGTTGGGGAAATTAACAGAAGGTGAAGCAGAGAGAGCGAGAGAGGCGAGCCTGTGCACCTGCTGAGTCATCGAGGTCAATCAGCTTTGGCATCAGGCTCTCAGGAAGCTTCTCTGGGAGGTCGTAGCCATTCTTCCTGGCCACAACCAGGTGAAAGGCAGCACAGAATTCATCCAGCGTTAGCGCTCCATCTTTATCAAAGTCTGACAGCTCCCTTTAAACACACATTAGACAGGTAGAATATCAGATATGTCATTACAGCTGGCATTGGCTCTGATCTGACAGGCCACATTTAGTGCTTGGAGCAAATGATACTAGTCATAATGAATCCTGTCAAAACAAGTTGTGACAACTGGCACTGCATGCTTCTTTAGAAATAATGGCATAAACGGGAACAGACAACTTGTTTTTGACATGCTCTATTAACCACACAATTATCCACTAACATTTTACTCTGCAAAATAATGGCAGCTTGCTTTGGAGTTCAACAAGGATTTGGTCAAACAAATTTCTGCAGTAATTACATAAGTGCAAACCGTCTTTGCTGATGTTTGACATTTCTTATTAAAAAATTTTAGCAGTTAGATTTAACGGCAGGTTGCACAGGCTGTCTGATCACCGGCACGACATTCTGACAAACTTAACAGCAAAAAAATGCATTCAGTTTCTTGTTTTTTTTTGTTTGTTTGTTTGTTTTTTTAGAGTAAACCACCACGCACTGCACTTGACTGGAAAAATTGAATAAAGCCTTTACTATGGTTTCATATCAAGTTTTATAATGAGGGAACAAAGCAATAAAACAAAATAAAACAAAGCAGCCCTTGTGCAAAGATTGGGGCCATTCTGCCCTAACGTACATACAACAGCATGTTTAAACCGTTAAATGTGACCATCAACTCCATCCAGGTGGTTAACGTGTATATGAGGCACTTAATCTCCCTTACATAGACAAACACAGCAGAGGCCATAAATAGACAAAGAGCAGTGACTCACCAAATATGTGACAACTCTAAAATCGGCAGCTTTGATTTGGTGAAGAACTCTTTTGCTGCTGAACCTGAGTTACACAGAAACCACAGTTTATTAATAACCCTTTTGTTTTCCCCTTTCATGACAGCTTGTGCTTGTAGCTTGTGTGTGTGTTTACCTACCAGGTATGAAGCCAGTGAGGTCAGGCTGAATTGTTTTAAACTGGTTAATGTAATACTGCCTCTGCTCATCTGTGATCTTCCACGGATCATCGTACGTGCTGGACTGTCGCTGGATCTCATTGGTCGTTGCAGCTGAGGCCACTGTTCTTATTGTTGTGCTGTCCTATGGGAACCCATGTGGGGACATTTACAAAAACATTTAAGAAAGGAAAGCATAACAATGCGCATAAATAAGTATTAATAATAACACTTTAATCTATGCAAATCCAGTTTCTTCACCATTTGTATGTACAGTGTGTGTCTCCCTGGCCACTATTTAGACATACAAACATGTCATGTTAAGAAATCAAACCAGTAAAACCCTACTACAGACTGAATTTGGAGCTTAAAGCAGAACTGACTTTTTGCCTCTTAGCTCCGAACGACAAGAAGAAACTAAAAGCGGGCATTACGTGCACCTAAAATTAGACACTGGGTACAGAGGCCTGTGCCTGAGCAATGTCACAGAAGCTGCTCAGGTTTCAGTCTAGCAGCGCTTGCAGATAAAGCACTGATACAAGATGCTGGCTGACATTCACGGCCAGAATGTGGTTACTGAGATATCTCGTGCTTTATGTTTGCAGTTTCTGATGGCAGCTTTTCTGAGGCTTATCACATTTTCCAGTTACAATACTGTGTGTGGTCATCCTGTAGCTTACTGAACTGTATCACCTTCTTTAGGTCTGTATCCTGAGGGTGTACATGTGTCCCTCAACAATTTATAGTCTTATTTTGCTGTTATCTTGTCACAGCGCCCATTTCTGCATTGTGAAGGGCAGATGGTAATGATAAAATAGATCCATGGGTATTTGAGCAGTCTTGACAATGACCTTATTTGAAGCATTCAATTAATTGCATCCAATTAATTCATATAACAGGCAAAGAAATTCATGGCTTGGCTTTCATAAAAGACTGGATGTACAAAACAATATTATCACTAATTACATTGAGTCTGCACATGTGTATAATGTCAAAGGAATCAGTGGTAACAAAGTTGTCTACTAAGATGGAGGCTCTGGAAGTAAAAATCCCATAGGGATTTTGACCATTAGCCATAATATTGCAACTATCTGAAGTAGACCTAACACGAGCTACGACACTGTGAATCAATGGAATGTACTCCAGTAGAAGCCACAAGTCTCTACGCTATCAGCTTTGTTAAAACAAAGTCTCTTTTATTCGCGATGTTGCAGAAAATAACTACTCTACCCAGAATTCTAAATTGAAACAGTGACACCTCTGATTGGTGGAGGTCTCCATTACCATGGAAATGTTTAAACCCTTGAATGTAAGGTTAGTGAGCAGAAAACTTCAGAAACAGAGAGGTGACTGCAGTCAGGAACAATGCACTGTAATGTATAGATAACTAGGCTATACATTAACACACACACCAAGCTATATGAAAAGCTATACTATTATTCAACACCACAATAATGAAAATAAAAAGGATTAAATTTGAGAAGGTTGGAAGCCTTTTTCTGTGGAACCTGGGGTTTGCAGTGGGTTAAGGGTTGAGTAGTTCCTTCACTGTAAAAAGTCATTATGTAAACAGTCCTGTAGCTCTGCCTCTTTTTTTGCTTTCCTTCATTTTTTGTTTTTTTTTTTTTAATCCATCATCTTTTTATGGTCACGATACACCTCATAGCTGGTTGGTTTGGTTTGGTTCAAGGCTTAAAAATCTTATAAAGATTTTCTGAAATTTCAGTGAAGAAAATGAATGGAAAATTCACTTCTGTAACCAGAGCCCTTAAATAAAAGGGGGCGGTCACTGTACTGTGAAAAAGAACACTTTCACAGGACTATATGATGTCCTGTGAAATCTGAACAAACCACAAGACTTCTGGAACAATGACAGCTAAAGCTTGGCCTAAACTGGGTCACGCAACAGGACAATGATCCCCAATTACACCAGCAAATTTATAACAGAATGGCTGAACAAGAAAAGAGGGTGTTGCAATGGCCCATTCAAAGTCCAGACCTCAATGTGACTGAAACCCTGCAGTGGGACCTTACGAGAGCCGAGCAAACAAATGCCTGCAAACCTGATAGAGACTGATGCTTTCTTGTTTAGTGAAGCTAGCTGACACAGTTAAAACAAACACCACTGTACCTGGACTGACGAGGGGTGCATTGCCGGGAGCGTGCTGGATGGCGGGGTGTCTGCTGTGAAACTGACCCAGCTCTCCTGACCTGGAAGAGGAGGCGAGTGGGACGACCACATGCCATCACCGGTCACTGGACCTGAAAGGAGGAGGACAGGAAAATGTGTTTTAAAATTTAATATTATTCAAAAGTTTTGTTTCCATACCAATTTCGTGCTGACAAGCACAAGTACAATGGTCCCCTAATGATAAACTGCAGCAAACATCATTAACAGCATGTAGGTGCTGCAAACAACAGGAAGTGGCACGAACGACGGTTTATCGCTTCAGTCACAGTTAAAAGCAACTTGTACTCCGCATCTGTCACTTCTGTTTGCCATTATAGACGTTATTGTTATCATCTGCTGCTCATTACAAGTGAAACCCTCTTAATCTCTTATAGGAAATGACTTGTTTTGATAAAACTCTCTCCAAAAAGAAGCCACTATCACTCAAATTGTGGCAACTTTCTTTTGTTTTCTATTAGGTCCTGCTGTTCATCTTCTTAGATAATCATTTAGTCTATAAAATGTCCCACGATGACATCTTCAGATGTTTTGTTTTGCCTAATCAATTAAATCTGAAAATGATAAAATTAACAGTTTAATTTTTTAACCAAAACAAGCAGAAAAATAGATAAAAAAAATAATCTCTCATTAGAAAAAAAAATCTAAAATTTTAATTCTAGCTTCTTTTTTTCCACTGCAAATTAATTTGCCCTCAAACTAATGCAGCTCTAATTTAAAAGATGCAAAAACATCAACTAAATTATAACAGTGTGAACAGCATTATTAATATTAAAGGGGACCTACAATGATATTCCTTAATTCCCTGTCATATATACAGTATACTGTTACAGTGATGAATGCTCAAATTAAAACATTGCCAAAGTTGCAAATAATGAGGTTGGTATGGTATATATGAAAGTACTGAGTTTTACACAGCTTTTTCTTTCTACTCTTGGCTCTGTGTGTTGTCAATGAGTGGGATTATCCCTAATATGGTCATTATATCTAAGGCCTCAGACACACAAGCCTAGAGACCAATCAGCAACCACTTGGCAACCACCAGCCGCTAGGGGAAAATGTGTATTCCCCAACCGGTATGTGAGTGGTCGCTGGTGGCTGCTGGCGGTTACCAGGTTAAATCAGTGCAAAGAAGGTGCTGCACCAGAAGTCTCCTTGTGATTGCTTTGATCTTTATTAGAATGTCACAGCCACCTGTAGTTTGCAGGGAAGATGGCGACTGGTCTGCAAACACTCGCCATTTATTCTCTGAGCTGTAGTCAAACTTGACAAAGCGAGCCACAATTTGGAAATGGGGAATTCTGCAGCAACCGACACATTTCAAAAGGTGCAACTTTTACTTTGTAGGGGAATGTTCACCATTTCCGGTTTGTGGTCTGTGGTTGCCACATGGTCATAGACAGCATCCTGTGAGTGCAGAAGCCCCACCGACCTGTTTGTGGTTCTCTGAACTGCGTCCACACCGCCCCAGTTGCTGCCACCACTGGTTGCCTTTCTGCGTTTCCTCCACTGTGTTGCCGCTTGTGTTTCCTCCAGGAGTGAGGCGAGGTGGGGGGAGACTGGTGAGGGGAGACCACCGGGGACGTTGGTTCAGGCTGGTAACGTAAAAAATATTCAAACACGTGAAATAAACAAGAAATTAAAGACATTTAGTATACATTTAAGGAATCAGCAAACTTTAATAAAGATGATCTTGAAGAGAAGAAAACTGCTACTTCAAACAGATCAGTGTTATAGGCGTTAACCTTCAGATTCCATCTCATACTCTACAAGACTTCAGTCTTCAACACGCCACATCCAAACCAAGTAGCAGCCGATAAATACTACATCAAATGCTTCTTATCTGCATCAGCACAGATAAGGCTCCAGCGATGAGTGAATGGGCATTTCGCAACAGATGCAAAAAGATACAACTTGAGGAAGACATCTAAATAACTGACACACACATGTCAACACACTGCGAAGAAAAGTCAGCAGCAGAAAACTTCAGAAAGCAATTTAAGCTACAAGTAATCAAACATCAAAGTCCTTCTAGAGGCAAGTCTTTCCACTCGGGGTATTTATTTGCAGAGTTACTTTGAAGAAATATCTACATTAACTTTAATTTCAATGAGTTACTGAGACATAAAAGCAACAAAGAGATTCACCACTCAACTCTTGTAAAGATCACTTAAAAATGTCACGACTTTTCCCCAAACTAAGGTTTAGCAAAGCGTCTTCCTTGGAATTTATACTTCTGCCACTTTTTAGCGGTTGTGAAAGTGTAACCCCAGTGTTATGTCTCTCTCTTACAATGTCTCTGTCATCCATGCACAGGAAAAGCACAGGAAACACAGCACTACTCCAGTAGCTTATCTCTGAGTAACCACTGGGTTCAGCTGCTCAAAAAAATATTAAGAAATATCAACACTGATTCTTCTTGGTCCACATAAAAATCTATATTTTAATTCAGTACATGACACACTTGTTATCCTGTCTGTTATCATGCATATGCTACTACAAACCTGTGAGTCTATGGTAGTTGCCAGGGGCTGGATGACCTCGTGGACAGGAAGTGAAGTGGATGAGGGATGTCCTTTCTTGTTTTGGTGACCCCTGCCTGGTGGCCTGGGTATTACTGCAGTACCAGAGGCAGGGTACAATCCCTGGCTGTCTGGATCCTGGTACAGTGCAGCATGTCTTGCTTCTGCCTCATTCTTCCCCACCACAAACCTCGGCAGCGGCAGATCCTTGACTGGCGAGACAGAAAATTAATTTGGTTTCATTCTGTGTTCAGCAGCTGACACAATGAACTCAACTGGGTGACCAAATCAAACTTTCACAGCACTGGAGTCCAGAAGTTATATCTGGCTTGCTAGAAAGTTTACCTCATCCTGCTACTGACTCCCTGCATTTCCCAGAATGCTTAGAGTAGGGGCACGCGCATGCTGCAATCAGCTGATGTTTATAGAGTTTGTAAAGAGAGTGACTGCTATAAAATGGGAACAGCAGCATAGCTTTCAAAAAGAGCTGCTTCCTCAAATAGAAAATGAAGCACGCTGGCACAGTAAACTCTTGTCAACTCTTAAGTGATGCTGCACCACTGAAAATATCTACTTTAGTCCTGGTCTGAACACTTCTTTTTTTTTCCTTTTTTTTTTTAAAAGATCCACCAAGGCTGAAAATTCCCACCACACTTTAATTTGTGATATTTTCTTGAGAACATCAATGTGACACATGCCATTTTATTTGTTGTTTGCACCATCTCACAATGATAAAGAAAAAAAATTCTAGATTCAGATTGAGTTAAAATCAAGATCAAGATATCCAAATAAGCTGATCCTGGCTGCATATGAGCCACTACGGTTTCAGTGACTCAACAACAAATTAATTAGTTAATGGAAAGAAATTGGTCTGTATCTTTCACATCTTTTTTTAATTATTTTTTTAAGAAAAATAATCAGTTTTACAAAGCAATAAATCTTCTTAAAACCTACTTACAATATCCTCTTATAGCCCAAAGTTGATTAAAAGACTGGTTAAAAAAAATCTTTCACCAAAGGATCATTATGTGAAAGGGTCTGTCTTTGAGTAAGCACATAGACATCGAACCACCCCCTTTTCTTCTGAACGCACAGATTATTACCCCAAAAGCCTCAGCTCCAGAAATAACTTTCTATTTAATATTTTGGAACAACTGTGCTGACTTGAAGCTTTCTGAAAGCAGAGTAAACTAAACATTTTCACCAAATCCTGTAATTAACTGTCTACTTCTGAGACAGCACCAGCTTTTCAAAAAGAGAGTTGAGAGTGAGGTTTCCAAAGACCAAACATCCCTAAGTCTTCTGTTAGGAGGACGTGACCGGTTTGCTTCCTTAAATTTTCATCAAATTATGAAATCAATTTTGCAATATATTCAGGGCAAACGAGTCGTGTTGTGGAGAGGATGACCGTGACAACGTCCTCTGTGTTTTTGTTTTGTTGAAAAGACAAAAAGCATAATTTTGCGGTCAAACCCTCCAGGGCTTAGGCTACAAACTGTTTAAGATAAATAGGGAAGTCAATGAAACAGCTCATACCATCTCAATCATCCAGTAACACAAATACTGAGATAATAGTGCAGAATGGCCAATACTGTTCCACATATTCAGTAACTTGATGCGACTCTGCCCCATCAGCTGATCAAGATTTTGCATTTGTTTACTGTCAGCCTAACCGAAAGCCTTTTCCCATAACTTTTTTTTTTTTTACAGCTTACTTTTGATGTACCAGTATTTCTTTTTCCCATATCTAGGAACACAGTTCAGAACAAGGTACGAGGCACCCTATGTATCAAACATCAAGAGTATAATTTAGTAAGTCACGAGTAGTAAACAATTTAATAATTGTCCAATATATTGATTTATTCTGCCTAACAGAAATGTGGTTACAGCAGGATAAATATGTTAGTTTAAAGGGCACGTATCATGCTTTTAAATCCTTCCTTTTCATATGTAATTCATACACTTGTGGTCTCTATAAAGTAGAACTGCAATGCTTTGGTCTGAATTCCTCGTTATTGTAGCTGCACAGACCCCTCTTTTACACCTTTTTTGACGTGCGTCTTAGAGCAGCTCGTTTTGGTGCGGTCTCTTTAAATGCGAATGAGACTTTTCACACCCCGCCAACCTCCAGGTCGCGGAGCGTTCCACTCCACCCCATTCAGCCATTTTCATAGTTTGATAACAGCTATACGATTAGCTACCGGCAGAGAAACAGAAACTTCGAAGAGGCCGGGGGGGGGGGCGATGTAAGGAATCGCGTGAGTTAATACACCCAAAAACTGAACATTTTGACTTGGCTACTTGCAACTTTGGCATAAATGAACTTGGACTTCAAAATCGCTGTGAGAAAAAAAAATGGCGGATTCATGAAATCGGTAAGCTGGATGTCCATGCCCTATTTTAGCAGTTCCACAGCAAATACTGTGACGTAACAGATAAGAAAACGTAACGGTGAATAGAGAAAACTAAACAGACTGAAAATTATGACCTAAAAAGAATATAACGATATCTACGCAGCACCGGGACAGAATGCATTTAAATTTCCTGCACTCCTACACACTCAAAGAACCCAACAAAATGTATTTAAGGGCTAAAAAAAAGTGGATTTTCCATGATATGTCTCCTTTAACTGAATCAACAGTCCCAAGTCACACCAACAGAATCCTTGAAGCACAGACCGAGAAGAAGAAGTAGCAATCTTTCCCTCCAGCTTATTAATCAACAAAAGACTCAGAGTTTTAAATCTTTTGAAAGCCTTGTACACCCTGAGTGGAAAAAGTTTTTTAAAAAATATTGTCCATCTGGACCTTACTCAGAGTTTCTATATACTTTCTCAGACTTTTTATCTGCTTTAGTGCTTAGTTCAGATAAAATATAGTTGGTGATTTTAATATCTATGTACATGCTGAAAATGAGCCTCACACACAGCATACACAGAATACACAGCAGTGGAGACTAAATTTCATTACATTAGGTGTATTTTTGAAAGTGCTATAATGAAGTTTAAGGACATAATTCTTCCACTGTTATCCTCAACACACTGAGATATAAAAGATAATCATAACCATCTCACAGATACATCATTACGTACAGCTACTTTCAATACTACTGATATTTATTCACATGCTTTCTCTCTGATTGCGCTTTCTGAGTTTAATAGTTACTTCCTCCAAGCCATCAACATTTCTATTAGATCCCATTCCTACAAGATTGCTCAAAGAAGTCCTACCATTAAATATGATCAATCTCTATGAATGTGTTACATACCACAGGACTTTAAGATGGCAGTAAACAAACCATTTCTTAAAAAGCCATCACCTGACCCTGCCACCTAATTATAGACCCATCTCCAACCTTCCTTTTATTTAAAAAAATTATTGAGAGAGTCATTATAAAACAGCAAAATAAAGCAGTATTAGTAGAAGTCATAGCATAAATTTTCATTGCTATGCAGATGATATCCAGCTTTATCTATCCATGAAGCCAAAGGATACACACCAATTAGTTAAACTGCAGGAACATTTTAGAGGTCATCCAGGTCTTTGTCTTTAAGTTCAGATAAAACTGGTAATTGTACTTGGCCAAACAAATCTTAGAAACATTGTGTCTAACCCAATACTTACTCTGGATAGCATTGCCTTGGTCTCCAGAAATAATGTGAGAAATCTTGTGGCCATTTTTGGCCAGGATATGTCCTTCAATGCACATATTAGACAAATATTAAAACTTTATTGCATTTTGCGCAATCTCTCTAAAATCAGAAACATTCTGTCTCAGAGTGATGCTGAAAAACTAGTTCATGCATTCATTACTTCTAGGCTGGACTGTTGTAATTCAATATTATCAGGTTCTTCTAAAAAACTCTGAAACTGAAAAGTCGTCAGTTGATGGAAAGTGCTGCGGCAAGCATACTGACATGAACTAGAAATAGAAAGCATATTTCTCCCATATTGGCTTCTCTTCTTTGGCACCATTAAATCCAGAATCAAATTTAAAATCCTTCTTCTCATGTACAAGGTCTTGAATAATCAGGCCCCTTTTTATCGTAAAGACCTCATAGTACCGTATCACCCCAATAGAGCACTTTACTCTCAGACTGCAGGCTTACTTGTGGTTCCTAGGCTATTTAACAGTAGAATGGGAGACAGAGCCTTCATCTTTCAGGACTCATCTGTGAAAGCAGCTCCCAGTTTGGATTCGGGAAACAGACACCCTCTCTATTTTTAAGATCAGGCTTAAAACATTCCTTTTTAATAAATCTTATAGTTAGGGCTGGATCAGGTGACTGTGAACCATTCCTTAGTTACTCTACAATAGGCCTATGTTGTTGCGTGATGATTCTTCTTCACTCACCTCTATTGTAGGTTCTTTGCCTTACAAAATGAAGCACTTTGAGGCAACTATTGTTGTGACTTTGAATTGCATTGAGTTGAATTGACTTGGCCTGTGCAAAGGCTGAAAAGTCCCTGAATCCTTCTAGGTGTCTGGATCTGTTTGACATTTTTTCTTAACATAAATAAGATGCTCCCTAATTTTTTCCATTTTAATTTCATAGCCATTTTGAGAGGGAGGCAGGCATAACAGTCAAGATGCAAGAAGTAGAGGCAGCTAGAGTGTGTGACTGAATAAGTTTAAATACCTGGGGTCAAACATCCAAAGCAACAGAATGTACACGCGAGGTGAAGAAGAGAGTGCAGGCAGGGTGGAGTGTCAGAAGTGATTTGTGACAGAAGAATAGCTGCAAGGGTGAAAGGGAAGGTTTACAAGATGGTAGTGAGACCTGCTATGATGGAGGTGGAGCAGAAGGTGGTAGAGTTTTTCCTCGGTAGTGACCAGGATGGACAGGGTTACAAATGAGTATATCAGAGGGACAGCTCAGGTTGAACAGTTTGAAGACCAAGTTAAGAGAGGCTAGGTTGAGATGGCTTGGACATGTACAGAGGAGGATATACTGGATAAAGGATTTCAAATATGAAGCTGTCAGGTAGGAAGAAAAGAGGAAAACCACAGAGAAGACTCATGGATTTAGTGAAGAACGGCACGAATTGTGTGACAGAAGATGATGCTAGGGATAGTGTGAGATGGAGGCAGATGAGCTGCTGTGGTGACCCCTACAGGGATCAGTCAAAAGAAGAAAAATCTTACAGTCATTTGTGACGACATAACACAAAATGTCCAACTTTGCTCTCTCTCTCTCTCACAATGTAACGCACCCTTCAAAAAGCTTTTTAATCTGAATCTGGATTGACTCCGAAAGTTAATCACTTCTAAAATGGACCAAGCCTCATCTCTGGTTTAAAAAACAAAACAAAACAAAAAACAAAAGGAGGTGCTTATGTGAAAATCTTAAAATAAACTGCACGCCTAATAGAAATACCACATGGATGAAGTTTTGAGATACATTTTTTTCCTGTCCAAAGGACTCATTTAAGATTTTCATACATAAATGGTAACTTTAAGTGTATTTCATAGATGATAAAGATACCATTTACTGCTAAACATCTTCCTAAAGGAAATTCTAAATTCATTAAGATGTCATTTCTAAACTGAAACACTTTAACCAGCCTGAGAACAACAGACATCTGTACCCAGTGTCTTAATGTACTTCAAGGAGAACCTAGAGCACTGTTGTGCAATGGTATTGTTTGGAAATATAATGACTCACTTCAATTTATGGACTCACCCGAGTTGAGGCTCTCCACCCTCAGAGGCAGCCCGGACTGGGCGATGGCGATGAGCTTCAGAGCGATGTAGAACTGGCTTCGTCCGAAGTGACCCAGCCGAGTGGCTCCGCATAGCTCTGTGATCTAACCCACACACACAAGGACAAGGAGAACAGTTAACAACATTGTATTCATCTGAAAGAGCTGCTTTTCCCTCATAGCAAATATCCAAATAATAAATAGGAGAATAAACAACACCTATCATTTAGGGTCTGCTTAAATTATCTGATAAACTGTTACCTTAACAGTGCACTGACATTGTGCTTTAAATCACAAATACGGACACAAACAATGGTTTCATTTGCAGATGTCCAGAGGCTCTTACCAGTAATAAGCCTGATTATCACATACTTTGTTGCGCTTTGCATGACAATGAACCAGCTTTTTACACACAAAAGATAGAGCAGTCACACAAATTTAAAAAAAAAACCTAAGTCCAGCTGAAACCTGTGGAACAGTACCACTGCTGGGAGTTCATAACATTAAGATAGCTCATCAAGAGGAAGTCCTTCAGTGCCATGAGGCACTCAATCAAAAATCCACCACAGCTGACCGATCCCTATTCTGGCTGAAGAGGGGTTTTATCCCAGTATCAGCCTGTTACAACATGACACGAGTAGTTTGTGTCTAACAGGCCAATGCAGAGCTCAGTGTAGATTTTGAAAGTGGTAGGATTACCACGCTGCTTAATTCCCCCCACCCCCCACTCCTTGACCTTGAAAAGGATGCTGACTCACAAACTGCAAATATTGGCCCTGCTGAGCGATCTGGAGTCACAAGAATGGGCTGCAGCAGTTTAACTGGCTACTCATGACTCTCAGTTGAGTGTGAAGGGACACTCTAGAGCGGATCACTGCAAACTGACCAAGAATCCGATATATATTTGAAGATTAATACACAAAGTCTTCACTTTTACGGATCACACAGGCGTGCAGGCATGGGCATTTCCACCATGTCAGCCAGTAGAGAACAAAAAGGCAGATGTTGATGGAGGGAGAAGACAGGAAAGAGTGGGCAGCAAGAGCAATGATCATTATTTACAGCGTTAGATACACAGTTCAACACATACCCACAGAAAGGTAACTGGAGAAAAGGCACACCAGCTTTTATTATATGTATAAGCTGTCAGTTAGAGGCCAAAAAAAAAAAAAAAAGAACTATGTGAGTTGTGTGCCTGCTCTCTTTGGCTAAGGCTAACATTAGCCAGAAGAAGGTGTGTCTCTCTTGCTGCGCAACTCTGCTAAGTACCCGGGCTAACTAACCACAGCTACACTGTCTGACAGGTCAGCTCTGACAGCCAACCTGCCAAGCTTTGCCAAATATCCCCCCGACAGCGCTGGGTTTAGTGGCCAGCTTCACAGTCTGACTGATAACACGGTTGCGCTAGCTTACCTGCAGGACAACTTCGCTGGGTAGCTGGGCCGCCCGGAAAAGGTCAAGAACTCTCCCGTTGGAAGCCACTTTTTTGGTGTTGTCCGTGTCGCAGTAAACGAACAAATCCGAGTAATATTTCTGCTCGACATCACTCAGCGTTAGACTTTCCATCGTAGTACCAATTGAGCCTGAAAACCAGACAAGTTGGCTGTTGATTAGCCCTTAGCCAATGGCTGGGGCAGGATCCAAAAAATGGGCGAGACTTCAGGTTCCCAACTTAGCTAAGCCGAGCTAACGTTGAGGTTAGCTGTTGTAATGATGTTCCCAACGCGCCTTATCCCAATATCTGTAAACGTCCCTAATACTGTGTACCGAGCAGGAGCGCGATCCCGACTCGAAGATTCAAATAAAGGCTGCTTTCACACAGTTAATAACTTGTTGGGCCAGCCAAGCCAAGTAGTAGCCAACAGCTGGCTAATAGTGCAGCGGGCTAACAGCTACCTTGAATCAAAGTCAGTGCAACTAACGTTAGGCTAACTAGCAAAGTGCGTCCACCTCCTCGACCCGGACATCTACCGCCGTAATCTCACGTTACAGCACTTCTTCTCCCTTTAATCCGTTACGGGAGGGTGTTTCTGCCTTACACTAGAAACACATTCCTCTGCGGGGCCGTCAGAAGTAAAGTTTCAGGGTCTCTTGGTTCCTTCCTCTAATGATCATAGCCGCCATTCCTGCCACCAGCGTCAAGTCACTCGGAGTAGAGAGGGGACTTCCGGTACGACTCTTCAAATTAAAATATTCATCGAGTACCAATCCTCTCCTACTTAGAAGAATCTAGTTACATATATCTTTTAAAATAAAATATTTTTTCTTGCTGGAGGTGTGAACTACATGTATTTAAATGCTTGACTACTTTTGCAATCACTTGCTGGTAGTTCTATTATTTTCATATTTCCATAGTGATTCAAGTTAAATTATTGTTTTGCCATGAAAGCACAAAACCTTTTGGGCCTTAAAAAGAAGATAATAATTTTACTTTTATGCCACAATTGCCACTGCAATTGAACTTCTTTTGATGAACCAGTTACGGTGTGGAGAAAAGGTATTTGTCACCTTCCTGATTTCTTACTTTTGTCACACGTTTCAAGTCATCAAATTTTGATGTTAGACAAAGATAACCAGAGTAAAGACACAATGCAGTTTTTAAATGATGATTTCATTTATTAAGAGGAAAAGCTATCCAAACCGACCCATCAACAACTCATCCAGGAGGTCATAAAATAACCCAGAACAACATCTAAAGAACTGCAGGCCTCACTTCCCTCAGTTAAGGTCAGAGTTCATGATTCAATAATAAGAAAAGACAATGGGCAAAAATGTCATCCATGGGAGAATTCCAAGTAGAAAATCACTGCTGACCAAAAAGAACACAAAGGCTGGTCTCATATTTGCCACAAATCATCTTGGCGATCTACAAGACTTTAGGGAAATATTCTGTGGACTGATGAGACAAAGGTTTAACTTTTCAGAAGGTTTGAGTCTAGAATCTAGAATAAAACCAACATAGCATTTAAAGAAAAGAACATCATACCAACAGTCAAACATGGTGGTGGTAGTGTGATGGTCTGGGGCTGCTTTGCTGGACCTGGATGACTCGCTGTAATTGATAGAACCAGAAAATCCAGAAAGAGAATTCTGGCCATTAGTTTGTGCCCTGAAGCTCAAGCACATTTTAAACATTCCCCTTCACTCTTGCTGCTGTCCTTCTGTCACAGATCACCCCAACACCCGTCTCCATCCAGCCCACACTCTCTTCTTCACCTCTCTTGTGCACCGTCCATTACTTTGGATGGTTGACCACACGTATTAAAAATGCAAAACCAAATGCAAAATTATTTATGACAAAAACACATAATACCTCGCAATTTTGTCTTTGTTAAATTCCCAGATGGGACTGTTATTGTTTAAGACAGCACTATGACTGATAATGAAAGTTGTTGTACATTTCTGAGTAAATCCGTGTTCCACATTAAGCCTGTTGTCTCATGTTTGCGACATTGTTGTAAGATAAGATAAGATAAGATAAAACTTTAATGATCCCATGATGGGGAAATTTGCGCATTACAGCAGCTCAGTACAGAGAAAAATGAAAGGATGAATGAAAAAACAAATGAAATAAAATAGAACAGGAAACACTATATACATCAAATTTATATCAATACACATATACACATACACACATATACACACATCAAACACTATATACAGATATCAAGGGTGATGGGGGTGGTCCATGATGGATGTCAGCTTTGCTGACATTCTCCCTGTATTCATTTAAACAGTCAAATGAACTTTTACCATCAACTAACATTTAATCTGGCAGTTGTCAGGTGAGAGTATTTTAAAGAAAGACAAGAGAGAAAATCTGGTCATATGATGCATCCACGTCTCTTCCGATTTTCCACTGAATGTTTCATTTTAACTGGTGAATCATAAATAAACTATCTGAATATCAAGTTGATTTGTCACTGGCGTATAAAGTCCGAAACATTAAAAAAAGAATGTTTTCAATTAAATGGAAGAAAAACACAAAGTTTTATTTTATTCTGAAGGCAAACTATTTTGATTTCCGGTCTCATCACAGGTTTCTTATGAGCTAACTTGACACGTCGCGACGTCCGAGTCAGCGCGAGCCTGCTTGGCCTGCAGGGACCCGGATGAGTGATTTCAAAATAAAAGCCGAACTCATGGTTTAGAATCGAAAGAATAATAGAGACGCGACTTTTTAGGGCACTGCAGTGGGCATACAGATGTTAGAGTATAATCACAGACATTATTTTCATAAACATGTCACTCATTGTTGTCTTTTTATGTCTAATAATCTGACAATAATTTCGAATGATTAGTAGTATAGCCACATATTGTTTTCACTCATAAAAACAACGCAATGCATCTTTTCCTGGAAGCCTTTTAAAAAAATCTATTAATTCAGTGTATGACCTGCAGGTATAACAGTCTGGGTTAGACGCTTGCAAAAATCAGTTGTTTTATTATTATTATTATTATTATTATTATCGTTCAAACATTTTTAGCTCTGTTCCTCTCGTGCAGTGGCCTTTAAAAATAAAATAAAATAATGGTAATTAAACTGCATTTTGACACAAAGAACCTCTTCAGTATCTCAAGTTTTTCTTTTATGTTAGATTTCTAAAGCTTTTTGAATCACAGATTACTCACAAATCTTTTTTAAAAACTTGCAGAATCGAGCCGCCAAACACAACTCTTATTATGAGCCATCCGTCTCATGTTGAAGACTTTCTAAGCAAAATGATGTTGGAGTCGCTGCTTTATTACTTGCAGTGGATGAGAGTCGTAGGGATGGGGTCGAGAGGAGAAAAGTGCAAAAATATACAAAAAAAATTCTTTTTTTTTAAATTTTATTAATTTTTTGCCTGTTCTTCAAGCCTTAAATGGATGCTGCACTCCATGCGTTGGTTTTTGGAGTCAGCAAATTATTCTGACGATCTAACCTGTATGTTGCCGTGGGATTTTCTCGCACTGAGCACCTGTTTAACCAACTGTGTGAGCCTTTCTTGGAAATGCACAAAAAAAAAAAAAAAAAGCTTGGAAAGGTAGAAACGCAGGAGAGCTCACGATCTCCTGCCTCTTCAATGCCTTATATGGGCCACAGCCCGTCAAACTCTCGCACTTTGTTCACGGTGAAGTCAGATGAGCGCTTGCGTTGCCTTCACGTGTTGTAGGAAATATGTCACAAATAATAATAGTAAGCCAGAAAACGAAAATAGTTGCGCGTTTTGACACTATACCGTTACCAGTAGGCCCTTGTCACTTAATCACGGGAATGTCTGAAATATGCGACTTGTTGCAAATACCTGGTATATGTAGGATGAAAGCTTTAGTGCTGCACAGTTTGGGGGGAGCATTACAGACCTTGTAAACTGCAATTTGTGGGGAATACCGTACATCACAAATCTTCAGTGTCTTCAAGGTAACTAGCTCTTGAACTACAGTGATAGGAAGCTAAAAGTTACGCCACTTTTTCAGTTTTCATTGCAACTAACATTAACATGTAAAGTATACAATATCCATCAATACTGAGATTTTTTTTCACCAGTTAAATATTAGTATTGGCTCCCAAAACCAAATATTGATTGTGCTCTTCTCTAATAGGCTTAATGAATCATTTCCACTTTTAGAGCCTTTTAAAAGTACTCTTTTTAAAAGAGTACTTTGAGCCTAAGGTAATGAGGATCAAAGTATTTTCGTCTTTGAAAAGGTTTTGTTTTGTTGCTTTTATCGCCTTAAGACACTGTAGAGCTACATAGTTTTTTAAAATATTTTTTATCTTTTATGGTAAGCACATTGCGTTTACGTGCAAAAAAAATTACGTGCTATGTAAATAAACATTACGATAAGGTGACATTGCGTTACAGTTATATAGATATTTAAATTAAAATAACACAACGATATTAAGAATGTTACATGAATTACATTGCTCCATTTCTAAAGGGGCGATTTTCGAGCATACCCTGAACGCAGCGACATTTTACACCGGTGCCGATTCATCGTAAAGTCGTCCGTCACCTCATTACAAGCAAAAAGAAGAACAAGTAATCAGGTAGAATTCATATCTCTGTGTCGGTGTCATGTTTGCTTGTGTTACATCGTTTTCCATCATTTATTCCACCCGTTTATTGGCGTGAACAACTCCGCGCTCCCCTCTCAGCGGAGCATTTGTCGGAGATTAGAAGCTAATCGTGCCGGCGAGCTCATATTTACCTCTCAAAGGAGTCTTTTCTTTTGCGCCTGAAGTCACGTAAAAAATGCCTGAGCTGTGGATATTATTCAGTACTTAAGAATAACTGCACATCTCTGAAAGAAATTCATTACAAGTGGCATTTGTTCGCAGATTTGGCTAGCCGTGAGCGCTAATCCTTACTTCCGCATTGATGATAGTCCGCCCTGCTCATGTTGGAGCTTGTTGCAGTGCTGCAGTCAGTCCTTCTTTAAACGTTACTCTCATACTGAGTGCTTCCTTGTGTCTTTTATATATTTAAACTGCCTTTTTTAAATGAATTTACTGGATATTAGACGTGTTCTCTTTTAGGACTGAATCCCGGCTCCCCGAGCATTTTTCGCAAATGTGACAAAACTTTAAAAAACGCCTTTCTGGTAAGCCCATTTCAAGATTAGATTAAACGCTAAGACTTTATATGGATTATAAACTATCTTTTGGGAAATCCGGCGCAAATTTGATGACCAGATGCAGCTCTTCAACGAACTTAAATCACCGCAGTCGCAATTATCACTGCCATTGTTTGTCCAATGTTAGAAAAGTTGACATTTCTTTTTAAATAATCGATGGATAATCAGTTCAAGTCAGGTTTATCACTCAGTAAATCAATCAGATTTTATTCGGATCGCACCTTTTATGCAGGTGTGTTTACAGACGATTAGAAGACAGAGGTATACAGAAAAAACAATATATAATGATAAACTATTTTTTAAAACATACATTTAAATTACCCTGTATGTACAATAGAAATGTGCCAATAAAGTAAGTTCAATCAGCAGATAAATTAGTTAATAATAAAATGATATTACATAAAATAATGTTGAACATGTTGGATTAGAATAGGGCGATACAGGTTTAATCGCTCCAGTTCCGTGTCCTGTGCACTTAAAACAATGAAGGCAGATTTAAAGCTGACACAGCTCTTTGCACTGACGTTTGTCTCTTGATATTGTTTCATCTTCCAGCAACAATGAATGTCTCGCATGAAATTAATTTGCTGGTTGAGGAGATCCAGCGACTCGGCAGTAAAAGTAAGTCAAAGCCGTCATTATATATCGCAGAATGACACGTTTGGCCTTGAAGTGCCTTGAGTTATCATTCTGTCAGTTTTAATAAACATGCATGCATCCAGTGTTTATTAGTGGCTCTAGCGGACCACTTCTAAAGCTGGAAGTATGAATAAACTGCACCAAGTTATGCCATTCACAACAGGGGTGTGTCAAGGTTTTTTTTTTTTTTTTAAACGGGGTGGCACTGCCTTGTTTATGGAGGGTGGTCTCCATAAACGGTGTAGTGGAAGAACAAACCACCGTCGGGTTAGAGAGTTTGTCCAGTGATTTACATGTACAGTTGCAGTCAGAAGTTTGCAAACACTCATCATAGGCATGAATGTTATGGTAATTTTGGGCTTTTAATATTTTCTTTAAACTGTTCTTTTTCCAGGGTGGAGTGATTGTACAGCATGCAGGACTAAAAAAAACAAACAAGAATTGGGAGCACAAGTTTGGATTTATTTAGGATTTTCTCTAATCCATCAAAAGTGTCCATACAGGCTAAAATATAAATACGTACTTGAATCTTTTACTAAGTGGTGCTGAAGGTTCTACAGTGTCTTTAGACTCGACAAGTCGAAGGCCTGTCAACTTCTCATTAGTGATCATAATTGACTACGACTGGTAGTTTCTTTCTCAGTATGAAAGTGATTTGTTGACAGCACCCATTGGATTGACCAATACTCAGAACAATGGCAAAGTCCAAGGAACTCAGTGACAGTCTAAGAAGGAGATTTGTAGAAACAAGTCGGGAAGGTCTCTTGGAGCCATTTCTAAATAACTGCAGATTCCAGGATCATCACTTCAAACAAATGGATGTTATTCGGATGTGTCAGCAGTTTGCCAAGGTCTGGAAGAAGACCCAAACTCAATGATCCCAGACACACATCAAAACTGGTTTTGGAATGCTTTTGGAATTGGAAACCCCTGACCTCAACCCTATAATAATAATTATAATAAATAATAATCTGTGGACTGTGCTTAAAAGTCAGGGCCGTACCAGGAAACCAACCAATTTAAACGAACTCTGCCAATTCTGCCAAGACTGGTTAAATATCCAGCCAGAATTATGCCGAAAGCTTGTTGATGGCTACCAAAAGCATCTGATTGAAGTGTAACTTGCTAAGGGACATTTAACCAGATATTAGTGAGTAATGTTACTCCCCCCCCCCGCAATCCCTACACTCCTTGTTGTGGCAGTGGAAAAGTCTTCAGTGACTAAAGACATGCCTTTTGGTTGACTTTGGGGAGACACCATTTCTTGCCTTTATGATCAATGGGTTGTAACAGTTTTAGCTGATATTATAAATTTGGAATAAAACCCATGTTTCTTAAAACTCTGGTATCAGTCTCCACATTATGTTGCAGCTTTTGAGCCGGGTTGTAACAGGGTGTATGCGTGTATTTTGGCCTGTATGTATACTTTTGACCCTGTGTGGATTAGAGAAAATCCAAAATCAATTCAAATATGGGCACCCAGTTCTTGTTGGGGTTTTTTGTTTGTTTGTTTGTTTTTAAAGTCATGCATGCTGTACAATTACTCGGAAAAATGCCAGTTCAAATAAAATTATTAAAAGCCCAAATATAGCATGACATTCATGCCCATAATGAGTGTATGTAAGCCTCTAAACCACAACTGTATGCCTTGATGAGAAAGTAAATCCCTGTTTTCTTTTCCCAGAAAAGGACTTTCTGGACTTTCTTGTAATTTCCACCCATGGGTGCATTCATATGACAACAGAGTGCCACCTCGGGCCCCAACTTTAGCCCTGCCCCTGATTCACAATGCCTTGGTTATGGCCCATTTATGCTTGCCGCATTGGTTGCTTTGCGTGCCAACAGTTACAGCAAGTAGAGTTTATTTGCAATCTTCTCCAGCACTGTTGCAGAAATCTCCCTCCTGTGAGTTCTGTGCCAGCTGGGAGTCTTTGTCATATCAATGCCTGTGCAGGTGAACATGAGAACTGAGACTGAGATCCGTACAGCAGCTGTTTAATTATCTGCCCAAAGCGGTAGTAATCATTTAAAGCTGCACTTCTCTCTTATTTCAGACGCTGACGGTAAATTTAGCGTTAAGTTTGGGGTCTTGTTCAGTGACGACCGCTGCGCCAACATCTTCGAGGCATTGGTGGGCACCCTGAAGGCCGCCAAGAAGAAGAAGGTGGTCGACTTCCAGGGGGAGCTGCTTCTGCAGGGTGTTCACGACAACGTTGACGTTATCCTGCTCCAGGAATGAGGACCTGGTGTTTGGATAGACCGGCCTTCAAGCAGCTGTGGGTCTTTCCTTCACATGGCATAGAATTTAAACTGAATTGCAATAACCAATCAGATTTGACTTAACAGTACACTCACAGGCACAGCTGGCATGTCTGCATAGGATTTTTTTTTTTTTCGCTTTCAATGTGCCAAATTTGATAGCTTATGGTTTTCAGAGGCTAAACTTTAGCAATTTTGAACACAAATCAGGAATATAATACTTCGCGTTAATGCATTCATTTGCCTCCCTCTACACTTTCAGTGTCATGAAACTAAACGACACAAAGGATAGCACGCTCAGTAGATTTAGCAGCTCTAGCAAACTTCTTTACACTTTTTGTTTGTGATGGCTGCACTAGGCTAATTCTCCTTTTGGTAGTGGGAGTTACGACTTCATTACCTGGTGAGTGTTTCTGCTTTAAAATCTAGTGTAGCTGTAAGACAAAGGGTAGTGTGCGCTCTCAAACTGTGTCACCAAACGGCCGTATCGTTAATTGTTTACACGACACATGTCTACTACCTCTTATTTGACCAGGGCTTTTGGAAATTCAACAACTCCTTGATCGAAGCTATTGCTAAATGAAACATCAAGTGCATTTCAAAAGAACACTTTTTTTGTACTTGCTGGAATGTCGTTTTTATTCCATCTTTTTTGTACATAGTTATTAATGAAATTTCTCTGCTAAACAAACTCCAAAAATTGCCTTTTGTAGAAATGGCTTAGCAAACAGCGAATGTATTTCTTGTGCAGTTTTTATTGGTGTATAATTACAGGGTGCCAAATGCTAAAGGTGAATCTCAGGACCAAAACAACACAACCAAAATGTGTTTAACTGTCATGCTGTGGCTTAAATTAGAGATACAAGATGTGCATTTACAGTTTTGTCAGTTTCTTTAATTTTAGCACTCTTTTTTTCTTTTTCTTTTTTTTGTACTGTAGGTCAAACAAAACTTGCAGATCAAGCATGACCACTCAAATATCAATATCAAAACTCATCACTTGGAGGTGATTTATTCCACTTGTTTTATGCCTTTTTGTTAATCAGTTTTGCTGAAATATCAACAGCCATTCTTGGCCCGTATGGAGTCCCAAAGCAGTCAAAATTATTTAAAAAGGAAAAGAGAAACTGTGAATCTGGTCATTATTTAAATAAATATTGATAAACATTAATTTCATAATGCTTCAAAACTCACTTCCCATTCAGTTTCATTTGGAAAGGGGCAAGACATGTCTGGTTGTAAACTGGCCCGCTTCCTTGCACTAAGCAGAGTTTTTGCTGACTGAAAATGCAGGAAAATATTACTCAGAATATTCTTGTTTATCGACCACTCTGTCCTGTGGCTGTTGATTGACAAAGACATGGCCATGAAAAATTATATTCACAAGTTATTACAGATAAATTCCTTTATTAATACTAAATAAAGAGCAGGGTGAGTCAGTGTTTTATATTTATGAGCTGAATTTCAAAGAATAAGGGCTTGATTTCCACAATTTCTCTGTTTACTCGTGTAACATGAATTTGTCGTTTAAATAAAATTTTGAGCACTTTGGGCCTCCATACTTTAGGAAAGATTTGTTGATATTTGAACATGAACACAGAGACTATCTGTTAACCTTTTTGCTCAGTGTGACCTCCCCCCCCCAAATTCACACCTATTTATTAAAATCATACCCTTTTTTTCCCCCAGTTTTTAAATTAGGCCTTGGTCATGTTGTCATTCGCACATTATTTGTTTCCCTTGGTCATAAGAAACATGTTATGAGCCTTGTGAAATGATGCGTTGGTCAGCGAGTTTTGTAAGACCCATGTCACATTAACTGCTGTTGTGTTAACTTTGCTTAATCTTTTACATTCAGGTGCTGGTTAAGCTTGACTGCCCCCTACCCCCCCCCCCCCAGTATCTGTGGCACAAATTAATCCAACTTGAATATGAATGAAACTGATCTGTAACCTTTTCACAGAAACGTGCTGCTTGCCGTCCTGCTGGTGCTCTGGCGCGAGTTTCGGCTCACTCTCTAAGCACAAGTGCAAATTACAAGTTTGGCAGGAGACAGAAAGTGATGATGATCAGTGCTGAGCCAATGCCTTGAGTCATTTCTGTGAACAAGTGGGATACCTGCGTGATGCGTTCCAAGTGTGTCATTACTGTGCTTTGTATTGGCAATAACACATTCCTAGAAGAGGTTTCTGTTACTGTGGAATTCACTCCAAGGAATAAAATCTTGAACCTGCTTTGCTGTATGTCTTCTTGTGTGTTTTATGACTCTTGAGCTTAAAACTGGGGAAGATGCTCATCTAAGCGCTCGACTGCACTGTAATAAAAGATTGTGTAACGGTTTACATTTTATGGGAAACTGTGGCATGGTGTGAGAAGATTATGGTAATGGCAGCATTATTAACACCATTATTAAAACATTTGTTACTTGGGGTGTTGGTTGTAAGCTAAATTATAGCGTGGCTGCTGCTACTTTTTAAATCATCTTTAGTCAGGTTTTATGAGCCTCATGTAGTACACTACAAGCAACATATCTTTAAATTGTCTGATTTATGAATGGAGTCTGGTTCCCCCTAGTGACATTCTCTCCATTTTAATCAATTTTTTCATTGATCCTGGCAGTAAATTATCTGCTTTAATAATTATTTTGGTGTACAGATGCATTGATTTACACATTTGCTGCACCCTTGAATGCTGTTTTGATGTTGTTTTGCTGTGTTTATGAAACACCATCCAGACTGATGAAATATTCACGATTCCAACTCCTGAACGAGGCAGTGATGCTTCCCTACAGGTATGTGGTGCTGATTACTTCCTGTCGTCTTCTGCTCATCGGTTTATTGTAAACTGAGCCTGCTGCTTCGTTCAGGCACTGTGGGAATATCTGGCACCGCAGCGCCTCCATTTAAATAGTTAACCAAAGGCCGTGTAATGTAATGTGTTTATATTCTGTAAGTGTGTGTGTGTATTTTAAATGATCACCCCTTATGCGTATCCATGGAGATTGTATAATTACAATATTTACAATACTATTCACAGCAAAAATCACATTTATAACAAAGCTTTACACTTCAAAAACATATTGTATGTTCATAATGAAGCGTAAGTAACTAAGCTGTCAAATAAATGTAGTGGAGTGAAAAATTAAAGTATTTACTAGTATTTATCTTAAGGACACACAAGAGCAATTAAGTAAATGCACTTCGTTTTTGATCTTTGACTAATAATAATAAATGCCAGTAATAATTGTAATCTAATCTAATAATTCAGATTGCTATTACTCCCTATGTTCTTTTGTTCAACATTTAGTCTATGAAATATGAAACACTGAAAAATTAATATTTATTCATTTATAATGTTGTAAGAACCACTGGCACAGACAGGTAACAAATTATGGTATTTTCTTAGCCTGGAAATAACACAGTATACAGTATACAAATCAATAAAATAAAATGCTATAGAGAAATATCTTAAGAATATGGAATCTAAAGAAATACAAGTATTTAGAGTAAAAAAGTATAAATTCAAAGAAAAATATTTAGTAATAATATCCTAATTGTATAAAGTTAAAGTAACTTGTTAGGCTTTTGTTTTGATGAGGACTTTTAAGCTAATATGTACACTACCAGTCATGGGTAAGTGTGTCCAAACCTGTACTGTATGTAAGAAGGGTGTATGGAACATGCGACAATGTTATGTTTTTAGTTTTTTGTTTCGTGTGACCCTTGATGAACTGGAAAATGTCTATAGAGTTAGGAAATTTCGAGCTTTCCCACGGGATATGAACGCGGCATAAATCGGTGACAGCCAACACGGGAGGCGGGGTCCTGTGACGTCAGGGGGTGGAAGAGAACGGCGGAGCAGGAATCAAAACAAGAGACGGACACGCCTTCGCTCCTAAAGGTTATACCAGCTTATTTGTTATACCTGCTGCACTAAATTCGGCCCGACGTGCACGAAGAGGCCAAAATCTTCACCACAAAGAGAAAACCCCGCATTAAAAAAAAAAAAAAGTGCAAGAGCCCACTGCAGAAATGGAGTCCACAGAAATGTCAGACAGCGCTGACAGGAGTCGTTGATAGAGGTCGAAAATAACACTGACACCCGAATCCTGTAAAATGCCCAACCAGAAGAGCAGCAAGGGAAAGAAAAGCAAACGTACGAACAGTAGCGGGGATGAGCAGGAAAATGGAGCCTGTGCGGCCGCAACAGGAGGCGCGGCCGCGGCGGCTGCACCCAGAAACGAGCGCTCGAGTGGTAAGAGAGGAAACGGACGCAGATGTAGTGAAGTTTGGTGATGCTGCCTTCCTGCCAGGGGGGGAAGCCCTGTCTGTCTGTCTGTCTGTCTGTCTGTCTGTCTGCACGACTGTGACATACGTGCACTGCAACAATGCAATTGTCTCTGTCCCCTCCGTCCACTTGTTCCCTACATGCCAGGCTAAACTTCGTGTAAAATGTGTGGTCTTACGGTTCCTTGATTAGTGGCAAACACGGGCTACATTTGTCGAGCACGATTTCAGGCCTTGCATAGCTGTTGGAGGAGCTATTGCTCAACTGCGCTCAAATGTTGGTTGGGAAACCGATTTTTTTTTTTAAAAGGCTGCCGGATTTTGTGTTCAGGCAGGAAGATTGTTGGACAACAGGCAGACCATTTGAAGTAGTAGGTGTTGCTTGATGTGTCGGATTTGTGCCGAACTTGACAGCGACTGCTGGTGTTTCCTAAATCGACTGTGGTCGTGTTCTATTGGCTTCAGCGGTGGATGATGGGAAAGAAACGAAATCGTGAAATCTATGAATGGAGTTCGGCTCCTCGGAACTCCTCTAGGAATAAAAGGGATTATCTTGTAGCCACGAGAAGAGTTAACGACACAGTGCAGCTCTTTTATTTGATTGCCTGCATATGCACGCTGAGGATCGCCGGCCTTTGCGTGGTGTTGCGGGCTCTTTTGCAGGCCTCAGCTGTCTTTTTCCTGACGGGCACCTTGTCCACAACAGTTTTTTGGTTGTGGCCTTCCTCCTCCAGGGTAATACTGAGAGGCTCACCGCTTGTGTGCGCACTCAAGTTCAAATCCAGCCCACACGGACATGAAACGGCTAGAAAAGTAATCCTGCTGGGCTGCAGGCATTCATACAAACTACCGATTAAACAAAGCTTCGGTTTGGAAGCCACCTCACAGCAAATCTCTTCTTAATTGTCAGGTATTGCTAGTGCAGCACTGCGCATGCAGTGAACATAGTGTGTTCTTACATTGTAATAATACTAATAAATACCTGCTTTGACTGTTTTAATATATGAAAGGGCAAGGAAAGCACAAATCAGCATTTTTTTTTCATGTGGAGAAAGTGAAGATATATACTGTGTAGGTACTTAGTAATTACACTTTTAAAATGCCTTTTCACAGTAATTCTATTAGGTCAAAGTTGCGAAAATCTGTGCAAAGCTTTTGTTCTGAAGATGCAGTTTTAGACACCAGAGTGATACACAGCGTTAAAAGTGGGTTGTTTTCTACCGTGTGGCCGAGCTAGAAAGTGAAGAAGAAAGCCCTAAAATTGTACCGGAAAAGGAAGGAGGAAACTACCCCCCCACACACACGCACACCCACACTGTATTATCATGAGCTACTCCTCATAGAGACAGTGTACCCACATTTTGTTTGATTCACATCCAGATTTAAGAATTGGCATCCTGTGAATAGAGCCGCTCACAGAATGGCCTACTTGAATTTCATAAATAGATGCAGATGAGACAGCAAGGACACCAAAAGCACTCGTTTAACATTTTCACCTCATGTTGTGTCTGTTGTAATGATGCTTGTGATGGAGAATCAGAGGTAAAATGTCACCAAAAATGCATTTGTGCTGAAGATATGTGTCTATTATTGTCTTTAGTCTTTCAGCAGCAACTAATGATTGAGAGAGCATATTTCTCCCATACTGGCTTCTCTTCATTGGCTCCCTGTTAGATCCAGAATTGAATTTAAAATCCTTCTTCTCACATACAAGGTCTTGAATAATCAGGCCCCATCTTATCTTAAAGACCTCATAGTAATATATCACCCCAACAGAGCACTTTGCTCTCAGACTGCTGGCTTACTTGTGGTTCCTAGGATATTTAAGAGTAGAATGGGAGGCAGAGCCTTCAGCTTTCAGGCCCCTCTTCTGTGGCACCAGCTCCCAGTTTGGATTCAGGAGACAGACATCCTGTCTATTTTTAAAATTAGGCTTAAACCTAACCTTTTTGATCAAGTTTATAGTTAGGGCTGGATCAGGTGACCCTGAACATCCCTTAGTTATGCTGCATCTAGCTTAAGCTGCTGGGGGGTTCCCATGATGCACTGAGTATTTCTTTTTTATTCAGGTCTTTTCACTCTGTTTATTAATCCATGACTCTCTTCCACAGCATGTCTTTTGTCCTGTCACTTTCTCCTCACCCCCAACTGTTCGTGGCAGATGACAGCCCCTCCCTGGGCCTGGTTCTGATGGAGGTTTCTTCCTGTTAAAAGGGAGTTTTTCCTTCCCACTGTCTCCAAGTGCTTGCTCATAGGAGGTTGTTTTGATTGTTGGATATTCTGTAATTGTTGTACGGTCTTTACCTTACAATATAAAGCACCTTGAGGTACCTGTTCTTGTGATTTGGCTCTATATAAATAAAATGGAATTTAATTTAATTTAATTTAAAAACAAATAAAACATTAATAAAAAAACCCAAGTGGTGCATTCAGTTTGTTTGAAAAAAAAAACCCAACAACAACAACACAAATTTCTTCAGTTTCTAACAGTTTGAGACAATGAAAAGCAGAAGCTTTTGTCATTAACAAAGATAAAAGATGAAACATAAAATGTGAAGTTTATGAAGGTAAAAATAGCTTCTCAGATTCTTTATTTCATGTCGTTTTGGATTGATTTTTGGACAAAACAGAGAAATTAGAAACTTTTTGGATTGTCTGTTAAATTAATAGTAAATATTGCCACTGGACTAAACAGTACTGAAGTTAATTGTTAGCTGTCATTACCTCGCCCACCCATAGGTGGAGAGGAAGGTGATGTTTTAGCAAT